>JAJHZJ010000298.1:5705711-5910959 GCA_023548195.1 Bettongia penicillata ogilbyi | reverse complement strand
ATTTGACACGGTCTACTTTTCTTCACAGTAGTTATTTGTGTCCATTGTACACAGAAGTCTCCCCTAGATTGTAAGTTTTTTAGAGACAAGGACTACATTATATTAATCTTTGTACTCCTTGAGACTCCTAGTCAGTTACAAAAGATGAGTGTCTATTAAACAGAAGTCATGCCTGCCTACTCCAGCCCACACTGATCACCCTCTTCTCCCTTCTCTTGTAGTACCTTGTGTTGTATCACTGATTGAAGCACTCACTCATTGCCCTGCATTGAGTATATTACTTATACAGATAAGGTAATGATAAAGGTAATTAATATTAGTAATTATATTAAGGCTCAGCTCAACTGGAGGGAAACAACATCAATGATAGTCTTACTGTTTTCCAAGTGAATTTTTCATCCCCCTCCCCCCTAGATCCTGCCCCTCCCCCCAACCTTGACAGGATCGGTCTCACATTAAAAGAATCATCCAAGGGATCTGTCCATCATGATTCACTCTATTCACTCATTCAGTCAATCCCCTTCCAGGATCTGCATTAGTTTAGACGTGATCCAGTGGCACTTTTAAGGGAATTTTTCATACTTGCTAATGGAAAAAGATTGCTTTGGCAGCAACCAAGTGATGTCATGAGGCCCATAGGTGAGTAATTGGTCCTAATGACTTGGAAATGAGTTTGAATTCACTTTGGGTAGGCTGTATAAATATATACTGTATAATTGCATGCTCGTGCTTTTGGTGGGGAAGGGGGTGAAGGGGAGGAGGGAGTATTGTTGTGAGCCACCCTACACAGCTGGTGCTATTCCCCACTCTTCTGCTCCCCGGGCTGAATGACATTATGTTAAAGGAACTGCTGAAGCACAGACAATGAGCTAAGAAAGTGGCAATTCACAGCCTATTAACCTTGGATTTTTTGGAAGTTGTGCCACTCCCATAATTCCCCTTTGCAGCTGGCTTTAAAAATCACAGCTTCTCTAAACATCCTTACTGATAGAGGTTTTGAAGATTTTGATTTGGATTAAGAATGGCCAAAAAAATTTTTTTAAATTTAAAAAGTAGAATCTTTTGGCTGCTCAGAGAAGGCACTCTCAGTCTCAGAAAGAATTCAATTTCCTCCATTCCCTTCACTCCCTACACGCTCTGTTGGGAAGGGCAACCAGTCCTATCCCGACCATCATTTCTATTTGGATGATTTCCAAATCTACTTCTCTAGCCACAATCTCACTCCCAGGATCCAGGAGGATTTTTCTAACTGATTGTGAAGAAATGGTCCTTCCCTTTAATATGAGTGAAGATTTCATGTGGGTATAACATCATGCTGTCTGAATATACATTCAGCGTACCTACTGGGTTGTAAATCTCTCCAATTTTCCTGGTGTGTGTGTGTGGGGGCATTACTAGGATGGAAATAACTCTGAGGAAAAGTGGGGGAGCCATACTAATGTGGATGATTGCTAGGGTAGTCTTCCAAAGAGAGGGTGGCACAGGCCCGAGAAACTAGTGGGAGGGACCTTTCAGTCCCGTCACTTCTATCCCTTTCGTGTTTCTCACACTGATTCTCTCTGATCCATTCCAATGACCACTTTCCTAATTCAGGTCCTCTATTCCCTTTCCTGTAATATCATAATAGCCTCCTAAAAATTGGCTTCCCAATTTCTAGCCTTTCCTTCTTTCATTTCATCATCCACAATGGTGCCAGAGTAACTTTTTAATGTCCAGCTATGATCTAGTAACCTCCTTATTCATAAGATTTCAATGGTTCCTCACTGCCTACAAAAGAAAATTCAGGATTTTTAGCATGACGTTCAAAAATGCTGCATGGTTCAACCCTAACCTGTCTCTCCAGTCTTATTTCCCATTATTTCCCTTTTTACAGTGTAGTCAAACTAAATACTTGCTGCTCCTCATGGATACTTAGCACTTTTCCAATGCCATATCTTTTCTTTTATTCATACTCCTCTCTCTTTTAGAAATACTCAAACCAATCAAACCAGGAATATTCTACCCAATCATCTGTCCTTCAAGGCCTAGTTCAAATATTATTTCCTCCTAAAAGTCTTCCCTAATCTCTGTCTCTTACAAGGTCTTCTTCCAGCATGAAGCACAGTGCCTGGCACATGGTACGCACTTAATAAATGTTCATTGATTTATTGATTGTTCCCGGGATACTTGGTGCCTCTCTAATGGTACTTTTCATATTCTGCCTTCATTAGAATGATTTGTATATATGTCATTTCTGTTACTGGATTATAAATGTTTTATATATGGTCAAGTGTCAGCCTTGATCATCTTTGTATTGTAAGATCATGGACTTGCAGCTAGAAGGAATCTTAGGGCCCCTGTGGTCATGTGAGAAAACTAAGGCCTAAATGAAGTAAAGGAACTGTTAAAAGTCACACAGAAAGTAGCTGAACTGGGGTTCTCTGACTTCAAAACAAACATGTGTTCCACAGAACTACATTGTTGCACTGAATGGACTTGAATTAATTTATGATTCTGATACTGGAGAAGGTTAAATTTAACTCCTCAGAGCCCACAAGACAGGGTATGAATATAAAAGTCAAGTTAAGATCTTTGTCTTGTAGAATCTCCAGTTCTGAAAGGTTGTTCTGAAGTTGAATTAAAAAAAGAAAACTATTGACTTATCCAAAACAGAGGAAATGAGAAAAATACAGAATAAACTTAAAAGTTACAGAAAAGATTTAAGTTGCTGTGTTTTATTTTATAGCACATTGTTGCCCTCTCCCTCCCTTCCACCAAGAATTTGGAGGCAGGAGCTTGGGTTCTGGTTAGTCTTTGCTGCTTACCAGCAGGGTGATTTGGGACACATTGCTTAACCTCTTTGCTGTGTTAATGTCTTCTGCACAAAGGGGATAATGATAGTACTAACTACCTTTAGTAAGGTCAAATTTGATGATACGTGTATGTGGAAGGATTTTGTAACTGTAAAGCACTATATAAAATGTCATTCAAGTCATCATTTTCAGACTTTTTCATATATCCCAATGCTCTAAGAACTATGGATCTCCTCAGTAGGACATCAGCAATGGAACTTGGGGAAGAATACTTTAAAAGGGAGTTAATTACCCCTTCTCTTCATGATCCCTCTCCCAAAACTAGTTATTTCGGATTCCCCAAAGGCTACTAGCAGTCTGGGCTGGCTTCCCAGACCTAAGTCTTTGACATTTGGCTGCTTGGCTAACCCTATTTCTCCTCCTCCTTAGAACCTTTGAAACACTGCGTCATCTAGGATAGAATAATTAAAATGATAATAATAATGGCTAACATTTACGTAGTGCTTACTCAATGCTAGGCACTGTACTAAGCACTTGGCAAATATTTCATTTGATCCTCACAACCTTGAGAGATAGGTGCTATTATTTTACCCATTTTACAGATGAGGAAACTGAGGTAAATGGAAGTTAAGTGACTTGCCCAAGTTCATATAGCTAGTGAGTATCTGAGGTCATATTTGAGCTCAGTTCTACCTAACTCCAAGATGAGCATTCTATCTACTATCTTCTCTTTTACAGAACTTTTTTCTTCCAGGACAGAGGTGAAACTTCCAGTTAGCTTCTATCTGATTGGAAGATTGGAGGGGAGGGTCCAGAGGAGATAAGAAGGAAAGACAAAAGTATTTTATACTGGTTTTTAGCTTTCTATGGAAGAATTTGACTTATACTTTTTTACCTCTAAAATCTACCATCCTTTCCATTTCAAAGTCTACCAGTTAGACAGTAATAAGCATCAAAAGTATGAAGAATCAGTGCCAGGACTGACTATTATTATTTCTTCTTTTATTGAAATTCTTCCTTTTCCCCCATAGAATTTATTTTAGACCTGTGCTGACTTATAAGCATGACTGTTGTTCAATTGCTTGTTGAAACATCACTTGATACATCAATATATATAATTTTGCCATGAGGTAATTTATAAGTCAAAAGAGAAAAGCATATGCTGCCTTAGACTCCTTTTAACTCAGTTTTTAGGTGTCCTTATACAGGTTTCCAGTTCCCTGCAGGCAATTCCAATCCAGGAGAGGTCAGTCTTTTTGTTTATCCCTTTGGAGTCCTGGTATTAACTTTCCAAAAGGAAACCAAGTAGATAAGGATGACAGAAAGCTAACTTTAAATGCTATAATAATGCTTATAAAAATTTTTTTTAGTCCAATAAACATTTTTTTCTCTTCATTTCATAGACAATAAAGACATGAGCAGGGAAGGAGAGGAGCTTTCTCTGCTTGGAGGTTTGTTTAGACTGTAGTTCATTTAAAAGATCCTTCCTGTAAACTTTTGTTGTAGGGGTCTTGAAGTTAAAAGAAAACTGGAATCAGGAGACTTGGGTTCCAGTGCCAAACTGATGATGCTTCTATCATTAAGTGGTTGTATGACCTCTGAGAAGTAACTATTCAATAATACTTTAGTTTTATCTATCCTACAATCATAGATTTAGAGCTGGAAAAGACCTGAGAGAGAATCTAGTCCAATTTCCTTATTTTACAACTGAGAAAACTGAGGCCCAGGGAAGTTAAATGGTAACAAGGTAATAAGAGCTAGTTCTGGGATTTGAATTCAGGTCCTCAGAATTCAAAGTCAATATTCTTAACACAACTCTACTATATACTCTACTATACATACATATTTATCTATATATCTATATATGTATATATATATATATACACACTATATACTATGCATCTTTCAAATGATAATAGTAGTAGAGGTTCCTAGACATCACCAGGATGCTTTGAGTATTATAATGCATGGGAATGTATATTTTATAAAGTGCAGTATATATGTGTGTTGTTATTGCCACTACGAATAAGAAGCTCAAGTCACTTCTTAAGGTGCTTCCCTACTACTTTATATATTGTGGAAATTCATGTTGCTTTTTGTCCTTTATTCTGAAATTGATGCTTGTCCTTTGTTCTGAAAGAGGATCAGTGACATCAGGAAAGTGATGTCATGACTTGCCAGTGAATTGGATTTAAGTGAAGTAGGACAGTACAAAGTCACCAACCTCACTTTCACCTCTTGGGGCCATCTGGGTCCAATGATGAGATATAGATCCAGATGACTGGAGATGGCTCCCAACTTGTGGAGAAAGAAAGGAACAAAAGAGCTCTGGGGTATCCTGAGATATATCTTCCCCTCTAGTCTGACTTCTCTGAGAGTTCTGAATGTGGAAAAGGGAGACCATGATTCAGACAATGAGACAGATAGATGAGTCTTTGGATTCTTTGTTTTCTCTTCACATTTTTATGCATGACAAATTCGCAGAGAGATTTCCACAATTTCTGGTGTTTTCCATGTCATTTTTTTTAATAGTGGGATTTACTTTGAGTATGACAGTTAAATATGTAATTTTATGAGATTAATAGAGAGCTGGTCCTGAAGCCAAGAAGAATTAAGCTAAAGTCTCAGCTCTGACACATAACAGCTGTGTGAGTCTAGAGAAATCATCTAAACAGGGGTGGGGAACCTGCTGCCTCAGGGTTACATGTGGTCCTCTAGGCCCTCAAATGTGACCCTTTCACTGAATTCAATTGGATTCAGGTTTTACTGCAAGCCACAGGTTCCTCACTCCTGATAACCTCTCGGTCCTTTAGACATCTAAGAATATAAATTGCAGATAAGACGCCAAGTTGAATTAGCAGAGGGAGTTACTTCACTTGACAATTCTTTGTACCAATGAAATCACAGGTCCAGGTCCCATCTTTTATTTACGCTTATATGTATTTTTTAAAGTTCTGTTAATGTCTGAGCAATAATGTCACTAGCAACATCATTGCTATGTCATTAAGATATATAGAAGTGGCTGAAATTAATCGTTTTTATAAAAAACACTTTGAATTACTGAATCGTTGAAACAGAGTTGGAAGGAACCTCAGAAGTCATTGTATCTAAGCTTCTAAGCTCTACCCAAATCATGATGTTATATCCAAGCAGGATTTTTGTTAAGTGTTAGGCCCCAAAATGTTTCCTGAGGAATGCAACTCAAATTTCTTAAGAGAATCAGTGGGAAAATGGAATTCTACACACAGATTTTTACTTCACAAACAACCCTTGAAGTAACAATCTGTTCTAACTATCAAGGCCTAGGGTCAACAATTTATGATTTCCTGAGTATGGGAACTCACTCTGCCTATGCAGATGAGACTCTACTAAGGAAATCTTAGAGGGCTGCCTAAGGATCAAAGTAATTAAGTAACTTCTTCATGGCTATCCATCTAGTAAAATTCAATACTTGAACACAGGCCTTCAAGAGGACAGGTAAATATCAGCAATAAAAGTTTGCCCTTTATATTTGCCCTTTAAGGAGATTTATTTATAATTTCATTTTCTCTATACTACAACCCTGTTCAGTTAGAGAGGAAAAGATACTCCTTTCTCCCTGTTGCAGATAAGGAAACTGAGGTACTGAAAAATGAACTGATATCCAACTTAGAAATAACAGGGCCTGTTCCATTTGTTTGTGTGTATCCCTGTACCTAGCACAGAACTGTCATGTAGCAGGCAATTAATAAGTGCTTTCTGATTGATTGATAATACTACTTGTTTTAAAAGCTACCTTAAAGTCATTTTCTGAGAGGTACTGGAAAGAATGATAAATTGATTTTAACAACAGTCAGGGAAAAGTAGCTTTGGCATTCTTTCATTTGCTCATTCCTAGCACCCTTGTCCTCATTAGTGTCAATCCTCTGTCTGAATCCTAGTGTATCCCTAGTTCTTTTTTGTTTACACCCCCTCTGCCCCAAGGGTGTGGAAGTTCTCCCCTAAGGAATTAGCTAATTCAACCCCCAGTGTTTATTTTACACCAGAGACTGGGAGAGACTTGCTCAAGGCAGCTAGCTAAGTGGCAGCACAGACTTTCCCAAAATGACTTTGTGGGGTAGGAAATTTAGGAACTATTATCTTTATTTTACAGATGACAAAACTGAAATCTCACCAAAAAATAAAATAAAAACTTCACCTCCCAGCTCTGGGCTTTTTCGTTGGCTGTCCTCTCTGCTTAGAATGTTGTCCCTCCTTATTTCTGCCTACTGGCTTCAAGTCGCAGCTAAAAGCCCACCTTCCGGAGGAAGTCTTCCCTAACCCCTCTTAATTCCAATGTCTTCCCTTCCTTAATTATTTCCTATTTACCCTGAATATAGTTTGTTTTTATGTATTTGTTTGTTTGCTATCTCCTCCATTAGATTGTGAGCTCCTGAGCTCCTTGAGGCCAGAGATCATCTTTTACATCTTTCTGCAACCTCAGCACTTAACACAGTGCCTGACATACAGTAAGTACTTAATGAATAGTGATTGACTGACTGACTGACTTATAAGGTAGGCCATTCAAGTATTATTATCTCCACTTTACAGATAAGAAAACTGAAGCGCAGCAGAACTGTAGTGATTTCTTCAAGGTAACAAATGGCACAGGGGTTAACCCCAGGCCTTCCTTTGCAAACTTATGCTGTAGTGTTGAACAACAGAAGCTGTTACTCTTAAGAGTAACATGAAGCTACCGTGGCATCGCTTCTAGGAATTATAAAGAAAGATGAAGGTCAAAATTTCCAATCTCACAAAAAAAAAAGTCATATGTTTATATTAAAAAACAACGGAGAGACGATCTTTGGATTAGTGCAATTCCTATCTTTTTCATATGAGGGAGCCTTAACCTGGTATAAAATTAGGGGTCCATGGATAGATTTCAGGAAATCTGTGATCTTTGGTAGGAAAAAATATATACATTTATTTTCACTAAACTCTAACTAAAATTTAGCATTTCCTTCAGTTATTTCCAGACTTTATTCTGAGAAGGGGTCTATTGGCTCTACTAGCCTGCCCAAGAGGCATGTGATACACATTTTTAAAAAGGGCAAGAATCCCTGGTTTTCACAAAGGAACTTAGGACAGGGTGGGGCAAGAAAGAGTACACTGTATCTTTGGGCACCACATTATCCTATCAATATCTTGGTAACACTAGAAACTAGTGCTAGGCAGCTATCATCCAACAGGGCTACCAATAAACCTCTCAGAGAAATCAACTGCCATGAATTCAGGGACAGAACTATTTCTCTTGAATGGGATGCCCAGCCTTAAGCAGAAACTGCAGCAGTGCTTGAGAATTCCTAAAGTTGACAGTTTCCAGACTAGATAATATGTTTGGCTTTGTCTGATTGAGAATTTAATAATCATTTTTACATTGGAAAGCACAGGTAAGTAGAGGTTTGCCTGATTGAATATAAGTTCCAAAATGAATGAAAAATAATGCTGATATCTGACAGTGATGTCTCTGCTTTTAGTATTTTCTTGATATAATCCTCCCTTCCCCCATACCTGCATTCAATGAATGTCCTCATTTGTCCTCTACATAGTCTGGACTATCCATTTATCTGTTCCAAACTTATATACTCCTGGTGAATGTATCAGAGATAGAGATTCAGGCCCTAAAGCATGAGGAATGAGTCCTGACTCCAGGCATTCTATCCACTATGCCACCTAACTGCTCCTCTCCTCCCTTTTCACTTGCCCATTTCTTACGTCCCATCCCCTGGTACTTCTGCAGTGTCCTCATCTAGCTGAGTTCAAATCTGGCCTCCAACAACTTACAGTTATGTGACTCTGAGCAAGTCACTTATCCCTATTTGCCTCAGTTTCCTCATCTATAAAGTAAGCTGGAGAAGGAAATGGCAAACCACTCCAGGATCTTTGCCAAGAAAACCCAAAAGGGGTCATAAAGACTTGGACATGAACTGAACAACAAAAAAGGGGGTGGGGCTTAAAGAATAGAGGGGGTGGAAAAAAGTGAAACAACTCAGATCTACATGTAGTCACTCCTCTGTACAAGAACATAAGAAAATGGGTCTGCAACACACAACACAACAAAATACACTCACTTATGGATTTACTGACCCCATTCTCCTTTCTCAATATTTTCTTTGAAATTGTTAATTCCTCCCCTCCCCCCAACTAGAGAGGGATGATGATTTCCTTGCAAGCCACTTGAGGACAGGAACTATTTCAAGCTTTTGTCTTTGTATGCTCCATACTTTGCCTGGCACATATTAGATGTTTCTTATCTATTGAATTGTGTTGAATGATCGAGCCTTAAAAATGGCAATTCATTCGTATGTTGGCTTACCTGATCTTTACAATAACCCCGTTAGACACTCTCTTGTTTCCATTTTTAAAAATGAAGAAGCTGAGTTTGTGAAGGTACGTGACTGGACCAAGTTCATTTAGCTAGTTAGTAACAGAGCCATAACTCAAACTCAGGTCTTTTGAATCTAAGTCATGATAGTATTTTTTTCTCCTGCTATACTACCCTAAACATTCAGGGAAACCTTGAAGAAATGGAAAAAAGTTACAGCAAATGTAGTCTGAGGTACATGGTACTTGATAGTAGAGTTTATACAACTTGTTGTATTATAAGTGTGTAAACAGATATGTGTGTGTATGTATGTATGTTAGCCTTAGGTCATTTTAAGCATCATTTGAGAAAGTTACCTTTTCCTTACCCTCCCTGTTATGAGCTTTCCTCAAACTTCCTCAAAGTTAGTGGGGAATACATGCACAAGACAGAGTCCCTGACTCATTGCTCCTTAGGGACAATTGTGCCAGGATAAGTTGTGTGTGTGTGTATGTGTGTGTAGGCAATAGGAGTTAAATGACTTGCCCAAAGTCACACAGCTAATAAGTGTCTGAGGTTGGATTTGAACTCAGCCCAGTGCTCTATCCACTGTGCCACCTAGCTGCTCCTTCCCAGGATAAGTATAGATTTGTGCCAGGAATAACTGATAATTGATTACTCTTGTTGTTACTTGCAAGACTGTATTGTATGGCAGTTGCACTCAACTGGTTAGTGCTAAAGGAGGCCAGGGTTGAGACTTTGATCTTGGCTTGGGTCACCGACTGACCTTGGCCAGACCTCGCTTGTAAAAATTTAGGCAACTGGGGGACTGAGTGAAAAAACAAATGATCAGCAAAACCTATTCCCATTACTAAGAAAACAACTCAGAGCAGTTCTTCTGACAGCTGGGCAGTAATTTCATTTTCATATATGAAGTATATTGCATTAAATTAAATTTGCAAGGCTGTAGATAATCTAATATCATTTGTCAGATGAACATGTCCATGCTGGCCTTGAGTTTTTGAGAGGCTGTTTGAAAAATGCCTAGAAATTCACATTGCTAAACTACAATGAATTTTGCATTTCTTCAAACCCACTGTGAACATTTCATAACAAAAAAAAGCATCTTGGCTGAAAAACAGTAGAATAGTCTTATGAATGTGATTTGTCTAATAGTTTCACTTCTTAACCATGGGGAACTCCTTCACAGTATGTCTCACACATGAAGGATAGTCTCAGAAGTGAAGAATTTGGTTGTGAACAAAATAGGAATTGGACTTTGTTAATATCTGTGTGGAAGGAAGATGAGAAGGGGAGGGGTGGTGATAGAAGGATGGCCTGTTTTGCCTCTAGAGGACTGGAGACTGATATGGTTCCAGCCCTGGTGTAGGAATGCAGAAATAGATCTGAGAAGCGTCAGAAGGTCAGCCTGCTCCTCAGGAGGTGATTTCAGGAGATTTGGCCCAGGGTTTGGTTACCCTTGTAGGTTTAGAGAATCTCTGAGAGTCTAGGTTAGGTTTAGAGTTGGTGGGGAGAGATACTACTTTAAAGGGGAAAGAGAGGTCCTAGTGAGAACTAGGCTCTGCATTCTCTGCCATCAGAGGGTCTTTGAGGTATCAGAAGGGGAATTAAGGCTGTGAGTGAAGGAGAGCAGAAAGAAAGGATCAGTTTACAGAACCCTACTCCCCTTTCTCGTCCAGCTTCCCCATGCATCCTTGAAGTGATTAAAGCCAACTGCAGGGTTAGTCTTGGGTTCAATATGATTGCTGGAACAAGGGGAAAATGCCTCAGCCCCTTCCAAAATATCCACTACCAAATTCCCTTTCAACAGAAATTCTTAAAGGAATTTCTTTTTAAAGAAAGAGACAAAAATCTTCATTCTAGATGTGGTGAAAAGAGGATTAAGAATGCAAATACCTGGGGAAAAAATGAACCCATTTGTGAAACCCAATTTATAGGATAAAATGAGATCATACTTGTAAAGTGCTTTGCAAGTACTATGTAAATGCTATCATCATCATTATCATTATTTTATTAATGATGATTCCACTGATTCCTTTTGATTTTGATTTGATAGAATGGGAGTTAGAAAATACGGAGACCCACAGCACTAGAAGCAGGCGGCGCCTGAGCTAGGAAGGGACTCAGCAAACTCTAGAATTTGACTTTATTGATTTTGTTTTGGGTAAGGATCAACAGAAGTGGTGCCAGAGATACTGTATACCCTGAGTAATTGTCCACACAAATGTTTTAGCCTGAACTATGGCTACACCTGGCTAGAACCATGGAATTGGTTGGGGGAGGTAGACACTGGGTTAGATTCCCCCTAGACAGGGGAATAGCAGGGGACTTTCTTCCCCCTTTGTGGCCCCTGTGGAGGAGACAAGAACTTGGGATTCCTCATCCTTCCTCTTTCCCTGTTGACCTGGATCACTCTTTCAGCCCCAGGAACTTCTCTGGTGCCTTAACTTCCTCATAGTCATGTGTCCTCTTGGATGAGCTGAGGTGTGATTTAATAGCTTTCGCCAAGAACCAAGTGTAGCCCTATTATAAACAGTAACTTCTATTCTTAGGAGCAGCGGGTTCCTTCATCTTGGCCTCTTTACCCAGAGCTTCTGAATCAATGCCAATTCCATTTCAACAACATAGAACACAAACTAAATACACAAGAAATGATGGTCCAAATTTAACAGGAAAAAGGAACCAACAGCCCAGGGTCTCTCCATGGAATTCTTAGTTTGTATGAATGGTGCTTAAGGTTGACCATATTCACAAGTCTGAATTTATTTATGTACATGTATTTATGTGCATATTACATGTATATAACATGTATAAGTAAATAAAATGTATGCAAAAGTTTTTTGTATAGGAAACGTTCAATTATATATATATATGTACATTGTGTACACACACACACGCACACACACACATCTCTAGTATCTAGTTGATGAGACTTGGCAACTTAGACCTTTATTCAAGGGCAGAAAACACTAAGGAGAAAGAACTAACATCTTTTCCAACGCCCTCACTCCTGACTCTCTGCTGTTTACTTCCTAGTTTACCTCCCAGTGTGTTTAAAAGACTGTCTTGCAAATCCCCCTCCGCTTGAATTAGCTGTTATGTCTCCTTTCAACAGAAGCCCCCACAATCTGAGTGTACTGGCTCATGGTTATTTATAACCATGATCTCAAAGATTATTTTGACTTTTGCTCCCTCCCTCTCTTCCCCACTTCCCCTTTGTAGATAGACCTCCATAAAATTAGAAACGTCACAGAGGCATATGGTATCTAAAGGAAGAATAATTGTCAATCAATGAGCATTTATCTCTTGTGTATACATTTTTTTATTGTCTCATTCCCCTACATTCAAGCCTTGTTGACTTTTCTTCTACAACATCTCTTACATCTGTCCCTTTTTCTCTGTTAACATGGTCACCACCCGAATTCACTTGTCACCTGGAATGATGCAATAGCTTCTTAAATGTGCCTCCAGTTTCTGCCCCTTCCAATCTATCTTCTATATAGCTGCCAAACTGATAATCCTAAAACACAGGGGTAGCCATGTCACTCCTGTTTAAAAAACTCTCCTGGTTCCCCATTACCTCTAGGGTCCAATACAAACTCCTCCAACTTTTAAAGCCCTTTGTGACCTCTCTCAGGCCTGCTTTTCCAGGCTTGATATATGATGTGCCCCCTATTCCAGGCCCAATCAAACTGGTGCATTTGCTAGCGTCCACACTGTATTGCATCACTCTGTCTGCACACATTGGTACAGGCCCGGTATCTGAAATGTTCTCTCCTCACCTTTACCCTGAGAACCTAAGTGCCCTTCCTAACTCAACTCACACCTCACCTCTTACATGAGGCCTTTCCTGATGCTTTCCTCCTCCACCATTAGTTTGTATATATTTAGTATTCACTTATATGTTCCTAAATGCTTGTTCATGGGTTGTGAGTGTGTGTTCTCTTCCTTTTTACCATGACTTTTTAGAATCCCTGGCTTCCTTCAAGCCTCACTTTAAAGACTACCTTCTGCAGGAGCCCATTTCCTCCTTCTTTATCTTTTTCAGGTTATCTTCCAATTAATCTGTATGTACCTATTTTTGTATGTATTGTCCTCTCTGTCACACAGTGCCTGGCATATAATAATTATTGATTAATTGTGTCATTATCTTAGGAAAAAAAACCCTAGTGTAATAGAGTGTTGGTTTTGGAGTTGGGAGAGTCCCGGATTTGGAGTTGGGAGAGTCCCGGATTTGAATCCTATCTGTGTGATCACAGGCCAGCCACTTAATCTATAAAATGGGGGGAATATAGTATCTACCTTCCAGAAACGTTTTGAGAATAAACAAGAGATATCTACCTTCCAGAAACGTTTTGAGAATAAACAAGAGAATATATGTCAAAGTACTACATTCATATCTCCAGCATATGCTCCCCTCTTACCTCTGACATAGCCTCCACCCTTGCACAGGCCCTCCTCACTTCATACCTGAACAATGGCACTCGTCTGATGATTGGTTTCTTCCCACTCTGGTTCGTTTTCCACTCAGCTGTCAAACTGATCTTCCTAAAATACACCTTTGACCATGTCAGACCCCTATTCAAATAAACTCCAAGGGCTCCCTATCACCTCTAGGATCAAATAGAAAATCCTCTGTTAATCAAAGCCCTTTATCTCCTTAACTCCCTTTCTAGTCTTTTTATACTTTATATCCCTCCTCTCCCATATTGACCCAGTGATACTGGCCTCTTTGCTGTTCCTTGAGCAAGACACTTCATCTCTGATTTCCCAGCATTTTCATTCTCATGAACAGAACCCTCTCTATCCTCATCTCTGTCTCCTTTGGCTTCCTTCAAGACCCAGATAAAATCCCATCTTGTATAGGTTTCCATCTTCCCCGTCACCACAGTAGTTTTTTATGGTCAGGGCTCTTTTCTGTTTCGTACTCATTTTTCAGCCTATCTCATGACTTTCACAGTTGAGCTCTGCTCCTGGGGCACAGGGGGCACTATGCCAAGCTTCTTAAGCTGGGGGCCAAGGGTCTGATCACTGACTTTCCATGCCAGGGACTCAGGTGTTTGTGGCTTGTGCATAGCGCTGGGGTTGTCCAGGCCTTCCCTGTGTCAGGGTTCAGGCGCTCACGATTTGCCTTCTACACTAGGGCTAGAGGTCTCCCTGCAGACCTGCTGAGCCAGGACCTTGGGCCTTATTTGCTGTTCTGTGCTGTGGCTAAGAGGCTTCCGTTAGCTTGCTCTGACACTGTCTGCACTAGGCTGTGCTCCTCTTCTATCCAAATGAGAAAGACCTTTTCTGAAGTCCTTTTAAGTTATCTTCAGCTGGAAAATTATTTCACTCCATCTTTTTGTGGGGGTCTGTCACTTCAGAATCCATTTAGAAGCTTGAGTTAATGCTGTTTCTGAGGGAAACTCGGGAGAGCTCAGGCAACTTCCTGGCTCCTCTCCGCCATCTTGGCTGCACCCTCTCACTTTCTATAGGAAGCCTTTCCTGGTCCCTCTTAATTCCAAAGCTACTCCTCTCTTTATTATTTCCAATTTATACTGGTTTGGTTTTTTTCCACAGTTTGTACATAGTTATTTACATGTTATCTCTTCCATTAGACTGTGAGTTCCTTGAGAACATAGATTGTCTTTTGTCTTTCTTTGTATCCCTAGCACTTAGCAGAGTGCCTAGTACATAGTAGGTGTTAATTAATATTTACTATTGTAAAAAAGTATAAATATACTTTTAAAATATATATTTGTAAATATATAAATGTCAGTTACTTGTATGAAGCCTGAGTAGGGAGTTATAAAGAGATGGAAGGGGAGGCGATCTCATCATGAAATTAATAATACACAAACCTAATATATAGAAAGCTAAATAAACTTTCCAAAAATAATTCTTAATAAATTCAACAAATATTTATGAAAATCTACCTCATGCCCAGAGATTAGTAAGATTATGTTGAGGGGTACAAAGAATATGGCTGTGTTACCTGTCCTCAGAGAACTTTTGAAGCTGTTGGGGAAACAGAATCTTGAGAGATATGATGTCTAGAAAATAATGTAACAGAATATCACCAAGAACCAAAACATGTGTCATGGGTAATAAATGCTATAGGCAAACAGGAAAGGGGGAAGTTAAAGCTTAATGGAATCATCTGAAATGGGTCTTAAGGGACATACAGTAATATAGAAGATTGGTCAAGTAACAGAGGATGGGGGTCAGGGTGTTTCAGGCTGGGATTGCGAGTGAATACATAGTTAGCAACAGAATGTTATCCACTTGCTAAAAAAAAATAGCACCAAAAAAAGCAATTATAATAAGCATGTATGAGTCATTTCACAAGTGGGGGGAGGGAAAAGAAAAAGAAGCTTAAAAATTAGGTTATCTCTGACCTATTATGTATCTTAGTTGGAGAGAAGATACATGCCTATTGGGAAATATTAGGTATTCAAAGACAAGGCAATACAAACTATACCCACTTGTCAAACGAAGGTAAAACAAGGACACAATGAATGGGGTGGGAGGGTGAGGTTGATCAGAGAAAACTTTGGAAAAAAATTAATTTTGAAGATGGTAAGACAGGAGAGGGAACCTGGGGCCTCGGGCCACATGTGGTTCTCCAGGTCTTCAAGCTCAGCCGTTTGACTGAATCCAAAATTTACAGAGCAAATCTCTTTAATAAAAGGATTTGCTTTGTAAAACTTGGACTCAGTCGAAAGGCTGCACCCAAGGAACTAGAAGTTCATATGTGGCCTCAAGCCTGCATGTTCCCCAGCCCTGTCTTGCCATCTTCAAAACTCAGTAAGAGACTGATGTGAATGGCTAAAGCGGGGGTAAGAGACCATATCAGTGTTTTCCTCTCCAAAAAGAGAAAGAAAATTCAATATCTGATCAATTCTTTTCCTCTCAATATTTCAAAATTTAGTTTTACAGACTTTTATGAATTTGATTTATTACTTCAAAAGTTCTATGATTTCCCAAGTGTGACTGATCCCTATTCTCTTCCAGAGAAGGTTTCAGGAGTTTCTGTGTGACCAAAAACATTCATTTACTTTTGGCCAACTTTCCTAAGATGATTTAGCTGGACTGGTCTTCCCACCATGGCTGGCCCAGGATGCGAAGCCTTTCCGGTTGGTAGGACTTGCCATAGCATGCCCTGAACTGAAATAGACTTTGATGAATCCAGATCACCTACCGTCCTGCTCATATGAGGTACTAGAATAAAATCTGAGTGGAGGGTGGACACTTTTTTCTTTTATTAATTATAGCTGTCCTCTCCTCTTATACTTTAATCCTTTAATTTCTTTCCTCCCCGCTTCTCCCCACTGAGGTTGCATCTAGAGTATGTAATTAAATATGACTACCTGGTATTTGTTTTCATTAATTTTTTTATTGTCCCCCTTCCCCCATTCTTTCCATCCTTTAATTTGACTAACAGCTCTAAGAAAAGGGGAAAAAAAGATAAAAAACCAAACAAGCACAGAGAGTGCTAAATGGGTTTCCCTTTCCCATCTCCCAGAGGGAAAGGAAAGTGGTTTTAAAAAAACAAAACAACACATCTATTCTAGAGGCCAATGTTAGAGTATGAAAGAGAGGGAATGAGAGAGGAGGGAGATAGGAAAAAGAAAGTTGTGGGTCCTGCCAAGGTGGCAAGGAAAGGAAGTTAATCAGGAGACAATTACCTCATTAACAGGAAAGGCTTTAGTTGCCTTTGAGGCCACTTTATTATCCTTTTCAGACTGGGTTTATGCAAGAGACAACAACACCAGTCTAGTCCAAATCTTTTGGAAATGAGCTAAATTCCTTCCTTCCCCTATTCTCAACTTCCAACAATAAAGATGGGCTTTAATATGCTGGAATCTGGTGTTGTTAGCAATGTAGATAAGACCAAATAAGTTCCTTCAGTGGCCAAGAAGTGAGTGAGCTCAGTAGATCGTGTGCAGGGTTAGCTAAATGACAGAAATGGGGGCAGGACCCCCAGTTTCATTCTCCCTTTTCTGGATGTTCTTCTTTCAAATTCCTTTTGCGCTCAGGGAGCTTACCTTCTCACCAGAGGAGACAACACATAAGTGGCTCAGATGTCCAGGAGAAGGAGTAGCTGGGAATTTTAAAGAAGAGTTGATCAGTAGCTAAGTCAAGTCAAGAATAATTTATTTGGCGCTTATGATGTGCCAGGTACTGTGTGAAATGCTCCTGATACAAATAAAGGCAAAAACAATCTCTGCCGTTAAGAAGGTCATTCAAAAAACTACATACAAGACATACATATACACACACATGTATACAGCATGCAAGTAACCCTGGCACACACAAGACATCTACGCATACATGTACATATAGTTATATGTGATACAAAACAACGATGCACACATAAGCTATTTATATACATATATAACATATAAATGGCAATGCACATACAAGATATCAAAAGATACATACACATATCCACATAACATGCAAATATCTACATATGCTGAAGCGATATGTATAAATACATAAAACATGAAAACAACTATGCATACACAAACAACATACATATATGCATGCATGCAGAACACAAAACATTCATGTACACACAATATGTACATATACAACAATCAATCATGCACACACAAGATAAACACATATAACAACAAAACATCAAATACAAGATGCATAGCACATATGTATATAACATGTGACTGTGTACATACAATAAGATAAATGACATGAATGTGCATACACAAAGATATGTAACATGTATGAATATATAACAGAGACTACACACATGATATATATGTATACATGTGTATATACATAATACACACGTGAATGGTAAGCTGTTGGCATCTGAGAAGAAAGACACTAGTATTAATGGAGCCTACAACAAGACTCTCGAGGAAGGTAGGACTGGAGCTGATTTGCTACTTGAAGGAAGGTGGGGAAGCCAGGAGGAGATGGGGAGGGAGAGCATTCCAGGTACAGCGAACATCAGTAGAAATCGAAGGAGTAAGGATATGGAGGGTCTTGTTCAGGGTACAGCCAGAAGACAATGCCAATGGACTGCAGAGTACATGCAGGGGATGTACACTTCTTAAGTATAAGAAGACTGGAAAGGTGGGAGGAAGGTGCCATGTTGTGAAGTGTTTTAAAAGCCAAAGAGGATTTTATATTTGATCCTGGAGGTAGTAGGGAGCCTAGTCAGATCTACACTTTAGGAAGATGACTTTGGTTGTTGAGGGGAGGATGGATTGGAGTGAGATGAGACAAGTCAGGGAGAACAGGAAGCAGATTATTACAATCAATAGTACAGGTGTGAGATGAAGGTCTGTACTAGGATAGCTGCTGTCAGGGGAGAGATGTTTTGGGGGTAGAAATGACAGGATTTCATAACAGAGAGTATATGAAAGCAATCAACTGACATTCCCTTTGTAGGAACAATGGCAATATAAAAGTCTAACCAACTCAAAATTCCTCAGGACTATTAGTGTGTCAGCACCTCAGGTACTTACTGGCTGCATGACCTTGGATAAGTCATTCAATCTTTTTGAGTCTCAGTTTCCTCTTCTGTAAAACAGGGATAATGACATCTGCAGTACTTACCTTATGTGTTGTTCTGGGACTTGAGATGATGCATGTAAAGCGTTTTATAAACATTGAAGGACCATAGAAACTTCAGTTATTCCTTGAGGACAGGCATGATGTCATTTTCAATCTTTCAATCTTTATGTGCTCAGTGCCTTGTCTGTTCTTAATAAAAGCTTGTTGAATTAAACTGAATTTTTATAGGGGTGGTGGTAATAACTGACACAATCATGAAGCACTTTAGAAAACTGGGTAGTAACAGTAGTGATAATATTAAATTGGGGTCTGCAGTTCCACATTACTTAGGGCTCCTGGCATCCCCCTCCCCAATTTGATCATTAACATCTAATGTGAAAACAAGAGGTAGTGTTTCAGAGTGGTTTGGAGTCAGGAAGATCTGAATTTAAGTCTTCCTGCCATTTCTGGGACTTATCTGTTCTTTTAAAAAAAACCTTTTTTTTAAAAATTAATTTGTTTTCAGTTTTCAACAATCACTTTCATAAGTTTTAAATTTTCTCCTCTTCCCTTCCCCTTTGCTCCCCAAGATGGCATGCAATCTTACATGGGTTCTACACATACATTCTTACTAAATGCATTTTCACATTAATCATGTTGCACAGAAGAATTAAAACGAGTGGGAGAAACCATGAGAAAAACCAAACCAAACCAAAACAGAACAAAAGAGAAAACAGTCTGCTTCATTCTGCACTCTGACTCTATAGTTCTTTCTCTGGATGTGGATGACATTTTGCATGGAGTCCTCTGGAAATGTTTTACTTCCTTGCATTGCTGCGAAGGGCTAAGTGTATCAGAAACAGTCCTTGAACACTGTGGTTGTTACTGTGTATAACATTCTCCTGGTTCTGTTCATTTCCTCAGCATCAGTTCATATAAGTCCTTCTAGGCCTCTGTGAAATGTTCCTGTTCGTCATTTCTTATACCATAATTACATTACATTCATACACCACAATTTGTTCAGCCATTCCCCAATTGATGGGCATTCCCTTGATTTGTAATTCTTGGCCACCACATAAAGAGCTGCTATAAATATTTTTGTACATGTGGGTCCTTTTTCCATGTTTATGATCTTTTTGGGATACAACCCTAGAAGTGGTATTGCTGAGTCAAAGGGTATGCACATTTTTGTAGCCCTTTGGGCATAGTTCCAAATTGCTCTCCAGAATGGTTGGATCAGCTCATAGCTCCACCAACAATGAATTAGTGTTCCAGCTCTCCCACATTTTCTCCAACATGTATGGTTTAGCCAATCTGATAGGTGTGACTTATCTGTTCTTCAACTCTTTTGTTTCATGGACCCATTTGGTAGCTTGGTGAAGACTACTTATTCCTTCTCGGAACAGTACTTTAAAAATCACAAAATACGTAGGATTACAAAGGAAACTAACTTTATTGAAATAGCAATCACAATTGAAAACAATAACACACACATGTTCTAGGATTTACATTTCTCTGAAATGAACAGGAATGTGATAGAGCCTTAGCCTCCTAATGTGTGATATGGATGGGGAGTTGAACTGGGTGTCCTCTAAGGTCAGTTTCCAGCTTTAAATCTATGATTCCAAATCTTTACAATTTATTTCACAATTACAAAAAGCCTAATATATTAGGGCTATTGTGGCCAAACATTTCATCATCGACCAGACCAGCCTCCAAGAGGTGATCAATCTGCAGATTATTTCCAGTGATGACCTATGTCCAAGAAGCAGCAGTGGTACAATAGGGAGAAACTGTATGGTCAGCAAAGGAGGTGGGTTAGTCATATGTTTAGAGGAAGGAATGACAAGTGGACTGCCTGAACACTGCATTACTACCCACAAAATGCAAAGATCTTCTGTGAAAGATCTATGGAATAGGAACAAGAATCAGAGAAGGCATAGAAAGGTTATCATCTGAATAAATGGATTCAGGGTTTCCATGAGTGAGATCATAGATTAGCAGAAGTATTAGGGTTAAGAATATGCTAAAAGTCATCAAAAATTGTATGGAAACAAATATAATCCCATCATTTCTGGTTCTTATTTTTTTTAAACTTCTGAAGAAAACCTTAACATTTACAAAAATCCTAATTAATCGTTTCAGAGGTTCACAAGGTCCCTAAACTCTCCATCTCTTAAAGTCACTACTCAAACTGGAGGAAAAAAATGTGAAATTTGGGAACAAGCTTGAGAACAAACACGTTACCACCTCTCATTTATTATAGAGAAATCATTTTCCCTGGAGTTTGCTTTTCTTCTTCTCCGCCTTAGAGATTTTAAAGCATTGCTCACGCAAGACTGAAGCTACAACCAAGTTAAACAAGGCACTATCGACATCTGGTCCTTGACAAACTTGTTAAAGGAGTCTCCATGTGGCTGGTAACCCGGGGCCCGCTCCGCCGTCGGGGAAGCTCCTGCGGGTCCGCATGCCCGGGGCTGCCAGCGCGGCCGGGGCTGGGGGGCTCCGCGTTCCCGTGGACTGCTCGCCTGGGTGCCCAGACCCGAGCGAAGGGGCCAGTTAGCAGCCTTCCAGGAAGGCACAAGCCTTCGTACTCCGCCCCAGCCCTCAAGCCTCTCCCCAAGGCATGCAGCCTCAGTCTCCAGGGGAAGCGTTATCACCTCCGATGAACACCGGGCTACAGCGTGCCCGAGCCGGAGCCCGGGTTTCAGAGGGGTGAACACCGGGCTACAGCATGCCCGAGCCGGAGCCCGGGTTTCAGAGGGGTTATCATAGCAACCCCACTGCCTGGGAGCTCGGCGGCGCCGCGCTCGCGTCCGCAGGCCGTGGGGTGTGTGGTGTGGGGTGTGTGCATGTGTGCATGTGTGGGGCTGCGGGGAAGTCGGGGCATGTGAGAAGGCAGAGGTGACCTCAGGCTACCCTGGAGACAGATTCTGAGCAAGCTGTGCACAAATAAGCCATGCACGGTGTCCTGGAGTGACACCGGCTCGCAGAGCCCCAGCAGCAGGCGCCGCCGATCAACTAGTTAGCAGCGAGGATTCCTCCTGGTGTCTGGCCCAGTTTCTCCCCCCTCCGCTACGGGCTCCCAATGCCCTCCACCCTCTGCAGTTCTTTCCAAGGAGAGAGGGGAGAGCCCTTCCTACCCTCCGCCCCTCCCCGGCTGCAGGCCAGGTGCGCTGGGCCGAGCAGCACGATTCCTCGAGTTCTACAGGCGGCGACTCGCGCCCCGGGGTGGGGGTAGGGCGGCGGGGCTGGGGGGGTTGAAGGGGGGGAAGCCATCGCGTGAGAGAGGAGGAAATGGGAGGGGGGAGGCCGGAGCGGAGATTGGGGAGTTCCTCGCTCGCGGACCACACGCTCTCCGGGCCAATCGGGAGCCAGCCTCGGGCGCTGTCGCACGCGGGACACGTCCAAGCGTTTGTTGGCAAGGGTTGCGGGGAGGGGGAAAAGAGGAGAGAAGGGGGAAGGGAGGGCGAGAGAGACGGAGTGTGGCGGTGACGCGCGGAGCAAGCTGGGAATCGTAGTTCTCTGCCCCAACGGCCATAGCCATTTTGTAGTCGGGGGACTACAACTTCCAGGAGATCAAGGGGACGATTCTAATGCGCCCCGGTAACAAGCGGCTCTCCCCTGGGGCGGGGGGTTCGGTGCACGCGCGGTGGGCTGCCCGGCTGCAGGTAGATGCCAGAGCCGTGGCAGCGGCTCTAGCGTGAGCTTTACAGCGCTAGAGAAGAGCTGAGGAAGGGGAGGGGAGGGAAGGGGAGTGGAGGGGGAAGGTGGAGCGACCGAGCGTGCCATGCAGTGAGCGAGGGAGTATCTTTCAATTACACACCTGGGTTCGGGGCCGGAGAAGAGCCTGGCAGGTTGTCTAGAAGCTACTTGTAGAGTTCCCCCCGACCTCTTGGCTACGGTGCCAGGGGTCTCTCCTGTATTCCTCCGGAGACTTTCCGCGCTGTGGGTGGCGTGTGTTCCGTAGTGTTGCTGAAGAAGTTTTCGGCTGGGGTGCCGCTGGGCAATTGCTTGAGGATCCCTAACTTGTATAAAAGCAGAGTCCATTTAAAGTTGGGCTGGAGAGCGACTCTCATTGGTTAGGGTGCTTGGAAAAAAGAGACGCGGTGCAGCCCTTGCTGTGGGGCTGCTGCTGCCTCTGCCGCCGCCGCTGCTGGAGTTGACTCTTCTGGTCTCACTGCTGCTGCAGCATAAACGTGACTTCCAACATTTTTATTTATCTTTCCCTTTCCTTTTCCAAGATGTAACTACGGATCAGACACTAAGGACCTTCACGTTTTGCTGATGTAGTTTTTGGAGGAAAAAAGGGGGAGTGAAGGGCGTCGGTTTTTTTTTTTGTGTGTGTATGTGTGTTTCGGGGGAAATTTTCCATTATGAGTGTTTTACTAAAGTGAATTTTTTTTTTGTCTGCTTCGTCTTTGGCTTTTTTTTTCCTTCCCAATTTCGGATTTATTTAGAGGCGAATCTAGCTTTGGGGGAAGAGGAAGAAAAGTCGGATTACAACCATCACCACCAACAATAAAAACCACCAGGATATTTTTTTGCAAATTTCTGACGGCTTAAATTCATGAAGCAATTGTCCCCTTTTGCAATCAGCATCTGGATCTCAGAATGAGCAAGGAAAGACCCAAGAGGAATATCATTCAGAAGAAATACGTAAGTGCTCTTAACAACCCATCCTTTGACTTGCAGTTTTAAGCAATGGCTGTGAATGTCAAGTTTATAGATAATTCTGCTGCTGAAAAGGTTTTAAATACAGGGTCCTATAAGGCTATTAATTTCTCTTTTGAGAGAGGGATTTTTCAAGCTAAGTCTTGTCTGTCCAGTCTGGTTTACAAAAACACATTGGTGGAGAGATACCCCAAGTGAATAAATTGACCTCAAATGACACAATCATCATATAGTTTTAGATGAAAGGCAAAAGCATTTCGGTAGAGCTTCAGGGCTTGCAGTAATGTAACCAAACTGCATTCTCCAGCGGATTTGTCTATGGCACTTTGCATACAAATGAACCATTTTATTATGATTTTTTAAAAAACTGTGTACTGTGCTGTAAGCCCTTTAAGTTGAAATCGAGTGTCCGATTATGGCGATCTCGTCCCTTTGCACTGGCACATCCAATTTAATGTTATGTGGTCGTTTTGCTTATCTGGTTCGCAATAGAAACCAGTTGGGAATCGTGTTACGGCGAATGCATTTGTTGGGATTGACTTTAATAATGGGGCAGTGGATTAGTTTTGTTTAAAAATTCATGATTTCCAGTTTTAGGGGAGAATACGTTAGACTTTAATGCTTGTGTGCGCATGTGGATGTATGTAACTATAAATAATTTCACTGTTTTAACTGGGCTTCCGTAATTGGGTAATCTTCGAAGATTGAAACGTGTGGGAATAGTTAAATATTTGGTTGGTACTGCTACATTTTGATTGGCATGGGCAGTGTTTTTGTTTTTGTGTGTGGTGGCTTTTTTTAAGTGGGGGGGGGAGAGGGAGGGAAGAAGGGAGACCTGGGGGGATTAGCCAAATGGGCTCTCGAGCGATTGGTGATTTATCTGCATGCTTAAAATGAGAACCCATTTTTAAAAGACCCCATCAGCATTCCAAGTGATGCAGGGTTTTAGGAAAGTTTCCGACCGAGACGCCCAATTCGTGTTTTCCATTTTCTTTTTTCTCGGGGTGTGTGGGGTGACCTTCGGGACACTTACCTTTTTAAAAAGGGACTTCATTTCAGGAAGCCCAATGACTTCTCTCTAGAGTTGGACATCTTAAACTTAGCTGTGCAGGGAGGACGAGGTGGAAGAATCCAGCGCACTGAAAGCTGTTCTCTAAAGAATTTACGAATTAAAAATACATCCGCATTGCAGAGGACTGGTAGAATGGAGAAGACTAGTTTAAAACTCTTGCTTGTATAAAACTGCTCGGAGACCCAACCTGGCCTGGGAAACGTCTCCCCCCGTCCTGGGCTATTGCTGGCCTCGGATGCGTGTCCCGAGCAAATGAAACGGGGAGAACTTAGAGGGGAGGGAAGCCCCCCCCCCCCGCGAAGTTCGATGGGTGGTTTTCTGTTGTAACTGTGAACAATGTACGTGCCCCACTCGCGCTGTCCTCGCGGCCCAGCCGGAGTTGCCGCTCTCGTGGGCCCCCGCTGCCGGCTCCGGTCTCCTGGGCTGCCCGTGTGCCTCCCTCGGTGGGAGAGCATGTGTGGCTCCGGAGGGAGAGGAGGGGGCGTGAGGCTCCGGAGGGGGCCGGTTTTCTGGACCGCCTATAGGGGGCGGATTTTGGCTCGTGGGGAGGCTCCGACTCCTTCCCGGGTGGAAGGCCGGGGTGGGGGGTGGGGGGAAGGGAGTGGAAGCCGCGAGCCGACGAGGTGACGGCGGGCGAGCGCGCCGCCGCGGGCACGGTTCCTGGCGGGGAGGAGGGGTCGAGGGTGGGGGAGGGGGGCGGATGCGGATTGGGGGAGGGGGCCGAGCTCACGCACAACTGCAGCGAGCAACCGACACGCACGCAGATTCGAGCATGGCGGCCGTGGCGGCTGCCCCTGCCCTCGGGCCGCGGGCGGCCGCCGGACCTCGCTCGCTGCTCGGCCTCTAGACCGTCGTGCATACGTGCTAGCGAGCAACAGGTTAAAGCCGGCGAAACGTCAGTGCGGGGGCCCCCCCCGCTCCCCCCTTGTCTCCCGTCCCCCTCCCCCTCCCGGATCGCGTACTCTCCGGGCCTGGGCCGCGTTCTGTTGTCATTGTGACGTCACAAAGGGAAGGGCTTGGGTGGAATCTTTCCCTCCCTCTTTCCCGGTGACGTTAAAAAGTAAGGCGGGAGGTTCCCGGAGCGTCGGGGGCTGGACCGGGAGCGGGGCGTGGGGGTGTGTGGGGGGGACGTGAGCGGAATGGAGGTACGGGCGGCCGCCGCTGTGGGCGGTGCGGCGTGGGCGTGCGTTGGGGGAGGGGCGGGGATGCCCCCTAGGGTGCCCCCCCCAGGTGAGAGCACCTGGAGAGCCGCCGGCCGGCGGGCGGCGGTCGGGTGGGGAAGAGACTCCTCCTTCCTGCCGAGCTGGATTACTAATCTCCCTCCCAGGCCCCCTGATGGGGTGTACTTGTTGGTTTAAAAAAAAGCCTGGAAACTTCCGCCCAGGGACACTCTGGTCTCGGTGGGTCTGGGGGCGCTTGTGTGTGGGCTGGTGGGGAGGGGCCTTGTTTCAGACTCCCCACCCGCGGGTGGGGCGGCTTTTTTCCCTTCCTGACCCTAACGCTCCCCTCCTTGGGGCACAGCGCCGACAAGTCTCTCACGCCCCTGGGCCCTGTCCGCCCACTCTCTCGTCGGTTGGGCTGCTGGGCCACGACGATCGCCCGAGTTTGGGGGTGACTCGTTCAGAGGGCACCTTTGGGGAAGCGCCTTGGGCAGCTCCTCCAGCGCGTGGCCATCCTAACTTGGAGCGTGCCGGCACTCCTCCCCAGGCAGCGTCTTTCTGCCGGGAGAGATGCTTTCAGTGCCCTCATCTACGCGAAGGACAACAAAGAGGTGGCTGGCGGTCTGGACAGTTCCTGCTCCTCAGCTTGCTTGGTTTGCCGGTGGACAGTTCCAGTACCGGAGGGTTAGGGGTACCGCCGTCCGCCCTGGGATCCCCTGCCTCGGTCATGGGCCTCTACTCAGTGTGCTTCGTAACCGGAATGAGTTTTAAATTAGTGCCTCTGTCACGCTAGGGCAGCTTTTCCTTCCTGCGGGAAAGTGCCAAATCAATTTCTAAATTAGCTAATTCTTGATTTGGGCAGTTGGATTTTGTGGAGCTAGTTGCTTTCTCTCATTCTATCCGCCTGAGAGGTAGCCCTTTGATCCTCTCATTGTCTAGAAATAATAATAGCTCACTTATATAGCAGGAGCTTTATATACATTATGCCACTGGATCCTTACAACACACCTTGTGAAATACTGTCATCATCTCCATTTTACAGGTGAGGAAACTGGTTCAGAGAGTTCTTAAGTGACTTACTTGCCCAGGGATTCAGTTCTGTCACACAGCTACTCACATATTGCAAGCCTGTGATTAAAGGAAGAAACTTCCTGACATTAAAGTCCTATTTCTTCCATAGTGCCTTGTCAGGCTATACTTAATTTTCATCTATTTTCTAAATGGGGAAGACTGAGGCACAGAGAACTTGTGACTGTTGTGTGTGTTCATCCTTCATTGCTAAAGAAGACCGTGCCATCAGAGAAATAATGACATGACTTGTACTTGACTTTGTTTTGAGTGAGGGAGGGCTGTTCAGATCACCAGCCTTACTTCTCCTCCAGTCATCTGAATCCAGTGACCAGATATTTATTCATCAGGATGACTGGAGATGACCCAGGATGAGGCAGTTGAGGTTAAGTGACTTTCCCAAGGTCACACAGCTAGTGAGTGTCAAATATTTGAGGTGAAATTTGAACACAGGTCCTCCTGAATCCTGCTTTATCCACTGCACCACCTAGCTGCCCCAACTTGTGACTGTACAGTTCTTAAGGTTAGGCCTTTTGCTATGTATTCTTTCTTCAGAGAGAGACTAGTGAATACTTGGATGTGAAAAAGCCTAAAGTGGATTACTGAAATCAAAGGAAAATGAAGTTTTGCAACCAATAAAAAAGCAATCAGAAAAAAAGCCTCAAATATATAATATTAAAACTCAGACCTCTACAGCCTGATCAAGGTTATTAGCTAGGCCTGCCTTTACTCTAGGCTAATAATTGACTTCTAAGTTCCAGTAGTCTTTCTTTTGCTTACAGAGCCAAAAAAGAGTTGTTACTTTGTGACACTGTCTGAAGTTACACTTATCAAGTACATTAAACCAGTAAGTACTGCATTGCTAAGGCCTGGGTTTTTAACCCTTTTCCTGGTGTTTTAGGAATAACATCAGTGTTAACTCTGGTGTACACTGTGTCCTAAAGGTTATTTCAGTTTTCCAACTCCAGAAAGATTTTTTGGAGTAGCAGGACTAACTACTTTTCTCCATATAAAATAAGACAGGTTTTCTTTTCCCCATATGCTCTTAAATAAGACCTTTAAAAAGAGAGAAATCCATATCCAGGCTGAGGTTTGCCCTTGACCTGTATGAGTTGGAGTGTTGACCTACTTACTTGAATAAAGAATGAGAGTCAGTAACAAGGTGAATTTAAAGTACTATATTTGTAGTTCCTATAGTATAAAATGGGCAGATTTTTTCCCCCTGAAATAAAAAGTTGTGGGAAGGTCTGCTTAAGATCACCTTAGTTTAGTTATTGACAATTCAGAATGTGAAACCTTAGAATTTCTTAGCTGCATAGTTCTAATCCTGGTACTAGTATTGGTGCTCTGTAGAAATCAAAGCTTTATTTAGCACCAGTCTGTTAAACTTAGTTTATACAAAGTAAGTAGCTTTTAGTGGAATGTGGGGTGGGGGTGGGGGACACCGAGTTCTATAAGAATGGGCATTTCATTGAGGTTGATTGTCTTTGAGATAAAAGTGTTTGTGGTGTGCCTTGGATGCTGTGGTGGGTTGTTTTTGGTGGAGCAGAAATAATGGTAATTTCCTTATGAAATTCACAGCTTTGGAAAATAGTTGTCTTGATCTTAGTAGTTGCTTAAATGTTTATTGATTGATTGGGGGTCCACTTAATCATAGTTAGGAAGCATAATGTGTGTTTAAATAGCGAAGAGCCAGGCTTTTGTGGTTAATAGTCTCTTCTAAAATGAGCAGAAATAAACTATGAATTTCTTACTGCATTTCCCCCAAACAATTCCATTTTCTACAATGCCCTCCCTGCCCTCATTTTACTGCTCAAGTCAAGCAAATTGCCGGCTTCTCATGTGACCCTCTCTAGCCTCTAGGCTAGGTACCCAGCACTGATATACATCACTGTAAAATATAATTAGCATTGCCCTTGTTTCCATGTTTTTGGTTTTGGTTTTTTTTTGCCTGTGTGTATGTTTTGTCTTGCCTCACTCTTTAGATTATAACGTCCCGGGGGTTTCTGAAACATCTTCTGCCATCCAGTAAATTCTACAGTTTTAAGACTTTGTAAGATCTCTTTCATTCTGTCTACTGAAAACTAGACAAACCCACTTAAGAAAAGAGAAAATAATCTATTTTGTGTGGGCATGCCACAAAAGGCTTAGTTGAGTTGCCTCATTGGGACAAGAGAGTGAGCCTGGATTCCCTGATACATTGGTGTGGTATATATTCAAGCAGACCCGAACAGCTTGGCTGGTACTCAAGGACCAGCCCAAGTTCAGAAACACTAATTATCTGGTGATTTAATTGTTTTATCTTATGATAACTCATGAAGACTGCCTACTAAAGTGTATGTAGGCAGTAAGGTTTGGTGCTGTGGAATTAAGAAGACCTGTCATTTGCTAGCCTTGTTTGACCACAGGCTAGTGGTAGAACCTCTTTATCAGCCTAGGCAATTCTCTAAGAATATAAATGATAGTTATGAGTTCTTGATTTGTAACAGGAGGAGGGCATACCTACCCATGGGGTTATTAACCAGGGGTCCATTAACCCTGGTTTATTTTTAAAATTTTTGTAGTTATTTCAATATTAGCACAGAATTGCCAAAGCTCCCCTTTCACAGGCTCCTCCTTCCCCTCATCTTAATGTCCCTTGGTGGGAGCAGGATCTGTTGAGTGGCTCTGTAGAAGAGGTGTGAAAGTAGAAGGGGTATTTTCATTCCTCTCCTCCTCCATTCGGCCTTCTTTGCCTTTCTTATTATTTTTCTACATTAACCCTTTGAGAGTCCTAACCCTTGATGAAAGAAAAACTGTGGCTTGACTCTTTTAACATTTTTGAACTGAAAGAAAAAAAAGTCTTCAAGATTTAGTTCAGTGCTCTCATTTTGCAAAAGAGGAAATTGCAGAAGATGCCAAGTCGGTCAGCAAGCATTTAATAAGCGCCTGCTGTGTGCCAGACGCTGTGCTAAGTCCTGGCTTACAGAAAATGGCACAAGATAGTGTACTGTTTGGGAGCTTCTAGTCCAGGAGTGGGGAACCTGTGGCCCTCTAGGTTCTCAGTAGCAGCCCTTTGACTGAATCCAAGCTAAACAAAACTTCACCCTTGGGTTAGATGTGATGCAGGGCACTCCCTTGATACTAGCTTGCTGCTAGGTCAGTTGTTTACAAAACCTTTTTAGAATCCTCATTCTGGTTTCAGGATCTTCAACAATTTTCTTTGGTTTCTCTCCCACCTAAGTGAAAAGATAGAAGAATGGTTTGGTTCCTCCAGCTTTCCAAGCTCTTTCCACTGTATCAGAGGTGGTGGTGGGGTAGAGAGGCTGCCACCTTCTGGTACGTGAGCTGGCATTCGCTGACCCTTGTCCAAGAAGAAGTTAACCAGCTGCTCAAATTTGGGAGGCACACTGAATTGAGAACATGCAGCTGGGCACTCATTGCCTCAAGAACCCACTTCTCTAGGGGAAGAAAAAGTTTTAGCTCTCTGAGCTGAGCAATGCCAATCTGACCCTACATTTCCCATCCAGATTTTCCAGGCATCTCTCCCCAATTCCCAGTGCTCATTAGTACTGGGGTAGGGTTTATTCTGCAGTGGGTTTGAGACATGGGTTCATAGGTTAGCCTCAAAGAATTTAAGTCTGAAAATGAGTTTCAATGATGATCTCATCCAATCTCATTTTACAGCTGAGTAAACTGAGTCCAAGGTTCCCACAGAAATCAGTCTCCTCATTTTAAAAGTCTTAAGTTTCTGCTTGACCTTTGAACAACCTCAATTTGAACAACCCTCTGGGTCACTTTTAATCTTAGGCCAGAACTCTGGAAAGTAGGTCTGGGGGCTCACATCTCAAGGTCTACCTCCTCATTCACCCTTCTCCATTCTTATTTGGGGGAAATCAGATAAAAATGAACTTCCTGATCGCTAGAATCCTGGTGTGTCTTTGTCTTAATGAAGGAGGGAGATTTAGGTTCATACTAGCCTAACGTGTTTTTTTTTTTTTTTAAATCAAGAGCTCCTTCTTCTCTTCTGACTGTTCCTTTGAGTCGCTGCATTTTGGGTTAAATTAAGAGACTACTATACACTTGGGATAAGAGACTACTATACCCTTGGGATGAGTGCTGCCTTTTGACCTCTGCTCCTTCCTCATCTTTTCCTTTAAGGCCTACCTCAGGGCTTAGCCAGACAGGAGCTAAGGAAGACAAACAGACCGACAGACAGCCCCAAATTTTAAAGGGAGAAACAATGTTCAAACAACTACATACAAGGCTCCTTTGCAGAAGGTGGGATTTTAGGTGGGACCTACTTCCAAGCTTGGAGAACAAGCCAGAGAATTCACTGAATAGGAGAAGTGGGTTGTTAGTGGATCAGAGAGGAAAAGGAGGGAGAGAGACAGGAGGAGGAAAGGAGAGAGTGAGAGTGAGTGAGCGCACGTGTGTGTGTGTGAGTGAAGTGGGGAGGGGGACGTTATAAGAAGACTGGAAAGGTAAGGAGGGATCAGGTGATGGACGGCTTTAGAAGTCAAACAGGATTTTAAAAATACTTGATTCTGGAGATAACAGGGAGCTGCTGGAGTGCTCTCAGAGACTATCTGGGCTTCTCCTTTACAGATGCGGAGAGCCAGGGAGGTGAAGTCAGAGTCACATTGTCACAGCCCTAGCTTGGGGTCAAACTTGGGATGTAGATTTAGTCCTTCATTTCCAGTTTTATTGCTTTTTCTGTTAGAGTTACCTCTCTCCCTGCCCCCTTGTGACGGGTAAAAGGTGGTAAACCCTTGGACTGAATATCGGTTCATATGTAATCAGATTTGTATATAATAACATCAGCATATTGGGAAGAGATTTTCTTTCCAGCCATTCAGAGGTTTGTGCTTGCTTCTTTCTGCTCTCCCACAAGAGCTCGGCCTCCTCAGATTTTCCTAGAAGACTTTTGGCAGTATCTTGCCTCTCTACCTCTATTATATTCTCTCAGATATCATACTTACTTGTTAAATGCTTGTCTCTTCTGCCTCCCTTGCTTCTTCTCTTAAATTCCTAGTTGAGCAGGACATTTTTTTGGGGAGGCGAATTCAGGGGGTAAGGGAACAAGCATTTATTAAATGCCTGCTATATGCCAGGCCTATGCTAAATACTTGACAAATATTATCTCATCTGATCTTGACAACACCCCTGAGAAGTGCAGATCTTTATTATCATCCCAGTTTTGAAGTTGGGGGCAGCTAGGGGGTGGGGTGGATAGAACACTGGGACTGGAGTCAGGAAAACCTGAGTTGTGTGACCCTGGACAAGTCACTTAATCCTGTTTGCCTCAGTTTTCTTATCTGAAGTGAGCTGGAGAAGGAAATGGCAAATCACTCCAGTATCTTTGCCAAGAAAACTCTAATTAGGGTGACAAAGAGTTGGTCACAACTGAAACAACTGAACAGTATTTTGCAGTTGAGGAAACTGAGGGGTTAAGTGACTTTTCCAGGGTCACAGAGCTGGTAAGAGCTGGTAAGAGTCTGATGCCTTCCTGACCCCAGTGTGTCCACTGTGCCACCTAGCTAAAATCTCTTTATCGGTCCTGATCTGCAACTGTTTCCAAATTTAAAGTTCTTAAGAATTGCCCAGGGTCACAGTGCCAGGATTTGTCTGAGATCTTGAGTCTATGACTTCCTGATTCCTAAGTCATCTCTTGTGCTCTTCTCTTTGTTGCCTTGGTCTCATCAGAAATCTTTTAGTAATTGAATGGCTTTAAGGTGGTCCTGTGTCTTTTCACTCAGCCCTTCCAAGATTATTCCAGAGCAACCTTGGATATCTGACTCGTTTTCATAATTCCCCTAGTCTTTGGAGAGTATGTACTTCTAATCAGGGATCGATTGGATCTGGGTCCCATTCAAACACGTATGTGTACCCTCCTCAGCAACGCCCCCCCCCCTGCCGTTTTCTCTCCTGTAGCTTTTTTTTCTGTCTATTCTGCATATTTTTCTGATCCAAAGTTTAGCTGGATAGAGATTGAATTGATGAACCAACCAGTAGGATAGCAAGCTAGTAATAACTCCAGGTAAAAATCATGCTAGATCTCCTACCAAGTGCTCAGGCTTAAGGTAAAGTGAGCTTTTCATCTGTGCATTTTCCCAGAGGCATTGTCTAATGAAGTAGTATTGTGGGGTGGGGTAGGTCTTATTCACCCTCTGTCTTATTTTGTATTGGGAAACCTAGATTGCATTTTACTGGGGGACTATGGAGAAACTTAGGTGGGGTTCCTCTTAGCTGATATCTAATGGACACTCTCTTGAGAAAAGCAGTCTGGATTTTCAATACTAATTTTGTAGGCCTGTCAAGCTTCACCACACATGAAGAGGAAGGAAGGCCTATGAACACTGAAAACATCATGAACAGCAGTTCTTAGTTACCATGAATCCTGGAAGGGCTTTAATAGATAATGCACGCATGCTTTTTTATTTAACGCCTCCATACTTCAGATGAGCTGTCTTCCTTAAGACCAGAATAATTTCTGTGGTTTTTAATTTTTGGTAGGGGGCAGGAGTTGGGGAGGCGTCTAAGATAAAGAGACTAAGGAAACTATTCCACCCCCTTCTCACTCCCCAACAAAAAAGACTTTAAATTGGCAGTGTTCTAGTATTTCTAGTCACTGAACCATTCAGAATATGAAAGCCAGATCCCCTTAAATTTTCGCATTGCTGTCCTGTTTGACTTGGACTGTCCATTTATTTCAGTGTTCACTTTATTTTACAGCATGTGCAGTAAGGGGTGTGTGTGTGTGTGTGTGTGTGTGTGTGTGAAATTACAATCTAGTTCTTTAAAAGGGAAGACTAAGGTTTTTAAGAATAAACAAGCATTTATCAATCCCCACCTAGGAACTAGGCACTGAGGACACAGACAAAAAATTAGACTGTCACTGTCCTCATGGAACTTATATTATTAAGGAAGACAAGAAATACATATGTAAATATATACCAAAATGAATACAAGACAATTTTATAGAGGGCACTGGTGCTTCTGGGCAACTTAACTGGAACACGGATAAAAATCAGTTCAGCCTTGGAAAGCTTTGTGCATTACGTAAGCAAATACAACCATAGGAGAGCCACAATAAATTGAAATGTTAGACCTCTGTTTGTAAGGATGGCAGTCATGTACATGGTACTGTAATGAAATAATCCCGATTTGGGCAAGCTCTTGCTGGACAAACTTGGAGACAGACGATTTGACTTGCAATCCTTTCAGGTAGAGCTTTGTGTAACAATTGAACCAACTGAGATAGACACTGTGATTGCTAATGAATCAAGTGTGCAAGTGTGTGTGTGTGTGTGTGTGTGTGTGTGTGTAGGACTACTTTCCAAAAAGAGAAATTTTGAAAATATACCCATCAACTCTGGAGACAATGGGAATGATCCAGGGACATTTCGCTAGTGAATTACAGATGGGTATTAATGGGTGGGAATGCCTGGGACAGAACATCTTATGAGTGAGTGATGGATTAACTTTGGCAGCACCCCTTTTTTTATATCTAAAAAATGTCAAAACCAGAGGAAGAGGTAATCAGAATCCTCGCTGTCCTGGGGTGGGGGAAGGGGAGAGATGGGCAGAAAATTTGAAATCAAAATCCTGTGGAAGTGAATGATGAAAACTGAGACTAAATGAATTTAATATAGAAAAAACAGCAAAACCAGTTTAACTGAGTCTAATTTAACTTAGTTCAAAGCATTTTGAGTATTCCAAGAGGAGAGAATCGTAGGATGAGAGTTGGTTTGGGTCAAATAAAAATAGATACTATAGAATCAATTTTAGAGCTGAAAGAGATCCTAAATACCATCCTCACTATACCCCTTCATTTTACAGATGAAACTGAGGCCCAGATGAATTGAGCGGCACAGAAGCTGTGGTAGAGATTGGAATAGATGACAATTAGAATATCCTTTCCACTATCAGGGGACAGAAAGTTGTATAGATGAATGCCTTGGACTCAAGCAGATGGAGATTATTTATACCCAAAGGCTTTATCTTACAACAAGGTGAAACTCCATGTCCTCATCCTGGAACTTAATAGTGTAACTTCAGATTTCCTCATCTGAGAAATATTATCAAATAAGATTATATTTTTAATGTGCTTATTAGCACAGGGCCTGACATGTGGTAGGTGCTTAACAAAAGCTTGTTCTCCTCCTCTGTACAACAGGAGTAATACCGTTTGTCCTGCCTCCCTCATAGGATGGTGATTATTCCATACCTTTATTGATTTCTTGCATCCATTGTTGTTTTCTCCCTTCTCAAATTAATTTGCTTTTTTTATCAGCGGCATCAAAAAAATAAATATGGTAGCTGATACAGTTTATAGAAAAGTCTGTAAATTTAAGCCAATTGTTTTAAACTATATCCCTCTTTTAGGTTTACCAAAGTTAGCAAATTTTTCCTTTTTTATTTCCTCTTCTCTCCCTCTGTCCCTCCCCAATTTTCTCCCAAGTAAAAGATGAAAATGAGTGGAGGGAGAGAAGACAAAAATCAGATGATTTCCAAACTGCCTTGTCAGTCTCTGAGCAACTAAGGCTTGACTCACTCTTGTTGAGTTTGTGTGTGATATCGCTTTTTTTTTTTTTTTTAAGGGTCTGGACCCGCCTTCATGCTTTAAAGTCACTTGTACACACTGTTTTCACATTAATCTTTGGAGGCACATGGGCTACAGGGACTAGTGGATTCCCTAGACTTGGAGTTGGAAAACAGTTGACATTTTGTGATGGACTTTAAAGTCCATCAATTAGAATAACTAGGCTGGCCATGCTCAGTGTGCTTTGTCAATTCCTTGGGCTAAACCTATTTGCTTTCTTAAGATGCCTCCAATCCCCACTCCTTTGCTGTGATACCTTTGGTACTTATGGACCTATGTCTTTCTGAAAGGAGTTTGGAGTTATGCAGGAGTAAAATGTGAATTTTTTTAAACTCTACATTTGAATAGTTCAGGTGACTTGGTTTAGGACTTCATTCCTTTATGTATGGGTGCTCATATTATGTGTGTTGGTCTGTATCCCAAGAAATAATTGCTCTGCCTGTGTGTGTGTGTGTGTGTGTGTGTGTGTGTGTGTGTGTGTGTTTGTGTGTGTTCAGGAAAAGTTTTTAAATGAAACTTGCAAGTCATCAGTTTTACCATCTTCAGCCTAGCTCCCCTCCATTTGTGTTAGGCAGGCTCCCATGACCCTTTAGAGATGAGGTAAAAACCCAACAACTTAATGCTGTATTTAAAAAAAAAAAAAAACCAAATTACTCCCTTCCCCCCATTATTATGATGCCCAGAGCTCTGAAGTTCTGTTTGTACTATTTTTAGCTTGTAATAATCTTGAGATGATGGAAGATAAAAGGGCCTATGTGAATGTAAAGCATTTAATAAGGAGCCATGGTCTGTGGAATACTCCAGTTAAATTGGTAGCACATGGCTTTCATCTGCCGTGAACCGCTTTGGGAATGTTGTCTTGCCTTGAAGTTGTGATATACCATGACACCACAAAGCTTTGTCCTACACGTACGATATATGAACTTGCTTTTCAATATGGGCTCCACTGTATGGCAGTGGCTGCTGCCTTTGATGAATGCCCAAATTAAGATGGTGGGTTTCTAATTCTTACATTTCCGAATTTCATAACATGATTGGTAATATTCTGAGAACTTTTTGGTCATCCATGCACATGAGGTGTGCCAAAAATCTTGGTGCTTCTTAAGCTTCAGACCACATCATGACTTTTGGGACATCCTGTATAGGTAGGAGTAGAGTAAGTGAGGTAGAGTGGAGTAGACCCAGGTCCTTGGGAATTTTAATTGTGTTAAAGCAATCTTTTGTCTGTCTTTTCTCAGCATGGCTCTTCTCTGGATTTGGGCCATGAGATGAACTTGGATCTCCTAGGAGCAGATGGTTTCTTTCTTTGATCAGACTTGAGGGGATATTCACCTTATTTCTAAATTCACAAGGTGAATAGATTAAACTTTGAGTAATCAGCTGTGCAGCTATTCCAAGATGTTTGGTGTTTTTGGCCTTGCAGTTTCAGTTTGTAATTTTAAAAATTTAAAGTATTTAGTTTTGAATTAAAGGCAAACCCTCCGGAAGCACTGGTATTACATCATAAGGGAGCTTTTTTTTTCTCTGTCTGAAAGAGTTTAAAGATGAATGAAAGTAATGTCCAGTGGCGATCGCATACTTGAGTGGCAGATATCACATTTCTAGTTAACCTCCTATCAAGTGAAGGGGGGAAGGCCTAGGGAAAGTCTGGATTTAATAGTGAACCAAGGTTGACAAGACTTAAGCTCTTTATCTCCCCTTCCTCCCCTTTTTAGAGGAACAACTTGTGGCTGCTACTGTATGAGTTTCTTTTGTGTCTTTAAAAATGTTTTTCAATAACCTTTTTTAGTACTGTAATCCTCGAAACTACTGTTAGGATTCCAAACCATTGTGGTTTAAACTAGCTGGAATCTGAAAGGTGGTTGACAGAGTGAAAGGAAACCTCCTTTTAAATAAAAAACACATTTGGCTTGACTGATGATCCTGATGTTTGAGCATAGAAAGGCCAAGTCTCATAGCTGAAGGGAACAGGGCATCCTTGTTTCATACCACTGGAACAGTTCCCAGCCTTACTACAGAGCTCATCAGTTTGGATCACAGTATCATAGATTTAGAGCTGGCAGGAAGGGACCTTAAAGGCCATCTAGCTAGTCTGACCCTCTAGTTTTATAGTTGAGGGAATTGAGCTCTTAATCGATGAGTTGACTTGTCCAAGGTCACACAGTTCTTAGTCTAAAGAGGTGGGATTGAACCTGGGTTCTCTGATGACAAATCCAGTGCCTTTCCCACTCTGCTACAGTGTCAACGTGGGCTGTTGTCACAGATTTAAAGCTTCATAGGACCTTGGAGGCCATCCATCCAGTCTAGCCCCTCAGAATTGTCCAAATGAGTGCCAAGATCTGATGATTATAAATCCAATTCTCTTTGCTCTGTCCCACACTGCCAGCTCTGGCTGAAAGTGAGAAGTTGCTGAACTTCATATTGCCCTGATGGATTGTCCTATTATCCAAGATAAGATTAAATAAAACTCTCCACCTAAAATAACAGCTCTATTGCTACTATGTGTGTGTATATAACAAATCATCAAAACTCTAGTGATGCTATTACAGAAGCATTTCTTTAGGTTAGGTTAACCCAAAGGAAATTTTGAAGAGGGCTGATGCAGATTTACACTCCACTGGTTTGGTAACATGTGAAAGGGAACCTAAAGTTAAAAAGAGGGGTGTGTGTGTGGGGAGGTGATGGGTGGGTGGGTGGGTGTGGGTGTGTAACCCTTTCCTATTCCATTTTTCAATTGTGAAATTTCTTTGCCGTCACAGACCTTAGTCTCAAATGAAGCATTTCCTCGTAGTTAGTATAGTGTTCTCTTTTCTTCCTTCCTTTTTTATTTTCCCCCTCCAAGACGTTTGCTGAAGTTGTCATGTTATTTCTATCCAGAATTTATTGGAACAGTAAGCAAAGTCTCTGGGGAGTGTAAATAATGATGATTATAAAGGAGAATCAGTTTACCCAGAAAAGCCATTATCGTTGACTTGCAAAGCTTTTATAGCCATACTTTGTTTGCTTACAGTTGTTTAATACAAATGGGAGCCTTCACGTACCTTTTGTAAAAGGAGTCTTCTTGCTCCTTTGTACATGGAGGGCATCCTTAGAAAGAAAGATGTCATCTTGCCCAATCACAACAGCTTGTTTCTCTGGAGGAGCACGACACTACAGCCAGAGATAAAGTAAGCCTGCCTGTGGGATTTTCCTTTCAAAGAAACTTGCTTTTGCCCCTGGGAAAGAAGAGGCTTCCCCTAATACTCCATGCTGATTGTGTTAGAATGGGTAAAGAGTACCATTAACCTCAACGAGCATTAATTAAGCACCAGCTGTGCGAAAGGTCCTTAACAGATGTATGCTTCATTTTGGATTCTCTTCAACACTGTCCAATCTATGCTTTCCCCCTCTACACCTCTCTTTACCTTTGAACACAGAAGGAAAATGAGAAAAGAGGGAGGTAGAGAAGGGGAATAGGAGGGGGAGAGAAAGAGACTTGCAAAGACCCTGATTTATGTGTGTTTAAGATCTGGGGGACTAGAGGGCCCTCTAAGTAAATGGAATCAGACTGTTGTCAAAAAACTTGGGGATTCTCCTGAAGGAAAGAACAGGAAACCAAAAATTGTAGTTTACTACGTTTGGATTTGGGTTTGCTCATTCCTTATGACCTCATATAACTTGCATGAGACCTTATGTCAAAAGCTCATGACATGATCTCCCTGCCATAAACATATTGAGATAGAAAGCAATACGGTGTAGTAGAAGGCGCAGTGAACTTGAAATCATAGAACGCCAGTTCTATTCTTTAAAAAGTCCATTTCTTTAACCTGGGTAACCTTGGGGTTAGTCACTTCACTTCCGGTTCTATAAAATGAAACTTCCATGACTTTTAAGGTTCCTCCCAGCTCTAAATCTACAATTCCAGGATTCCCCATCCCTTTTAATGACAGTAGCTGCATCTTTCATGGGTGTGCAATGAGAGAGGCCCAGAGATGGCTGTTGTTCACTACTTCATGATGTCTTTGTTTTCTTAGCTTTTGGTCCTGGGGAAGGGTCTGTCTCCTTGATGTTCTTGGTGGATTTTTCGCCACTATTTTAGGCATAGCTTAGTGCTGGGAGGGAAGCTGCCTTGTTTTCTTCTGTGTCTTTGAAAATACCATTATGGGAGTGAAACATTGGAAAGTCAGAAAGACATATGTTGATTTGCGTGACTGATGCAGACCACGCACTACTTCTCTCCTAAAGCAGCCACTCTTCAGGCTCCCCTGTATTCCTGAACTTCCAGTGGAATCTTAGCCTCTGCCTGAGAATGGCTCCTTTAGAAGCATGAAGACAACTTGTGTTGCAGAGGACAGTTTCCTTTTTTTTTCGGGTCTTCTTGATCTTCTATGTTTCTTGTTTTAAATTTTTTATCTTTGAGTGGGGAAAGAGATTGTTCTTTTGTTGCATTTGCAAACTGAAAATGACTGTCCATCCAAGTCTAGTCTGGAAGGCTGGTCTCAGGTATTGGGCAGTAGAATTTCGAATTGTGCTAGTTGTTCTCTTTTGCGGTTGTTAGTTTTGAATATTTAAATTCATTTACATTAAAGTAGCCCGTTTCACTAAATGAACCACCCTTTCTTTTTGGGAGGAGATGACTGAGGGAGAAAGGTTGGAGTTGGTTTGGGCTTTCTTCTTGACCAGGAATCTTAATGGAGTATACGATGGACTGCATACCTGTGCTTCCATGTCCTCAGTGAGTGAGTTTTTTTTTTCCTTCAGGCTTTCTTTTCTTCATTTTTATTTTGCTGTTTCCTACACTAATATTCTTTGACAGGGAAGAGCTAGAATATAATTTATTCTAGGCAAAGTACTTATTTATCTACTCATTTTTACTCTTGCCTGGTCAGAAGTCTTTTTTTTTTTTAAGGGGTGGTATGTATGTATTTATGTATGTGTGTATGTATGTGTAGGTGGGCGCAGTGCCTCTTGAAGAGGGAGAATGACATATTCTTCTTGTGCCAGATATAACAAATATTTACACAAGTGTTAACTTTTTTCTTCTCAGATTGATGTGAAATTTGATCAGAGGTTAATTACAGAAAATTTGAGAAATGTTTCCTAGTGTTTTTTTTCTTCTTTTGTTTTCTGCTCAAAAAATAATCTTCTAGAGGTGAGGAACTGGAAGAAGGGGAAAAAGAATAAAACTTTTAATGAATATTGTAGACACTCGTGTCATCTTTTGTTTCTAAAAATGCTTTGCAGAAATGCATCTCAGTATTTCTTCTGGAACTTCAAGTCCCTTTGTAAGTTATTCCTCTAATTCCTGATAGGAAAAAATGGAGTGGGGAGGCAAAGACTTAACTTCTCTTTTAGTGTTGGGTGATGCTGCGTAATGCATAGGCTCTTCAGTTCAGTGCCAAGAGAATTTCTACTGCTCACATCATGCGTTTTTGACAGCACGAATCTCTGTTCCAATCTCTGACCTCTGCTGTCGAGGTCATTAATTTGGCCTAACTAATAGAGCGTCCTGACAGATGCCTGTATTAAACATTTTTTTCTTAATTCTCCAAGTAACCAAGAATTTGTGGTTTGGTTGGGACCCCTCATTTTGAATGGGAGAAGTGTGTGCCTCTGGGTGGAACACTTGAAAAACCTTAACTTGGCACTGATTAACTGAAAATTGGGTATTCTCTGATGCTTTTTTTTCTTTTGTGAGTCTGTATGCACCTATAACCTATACTCACATTTGTGTCATTTGAAAGCAAATATAGCTTCCTTATTTATAAAATTACTTATTAGAGCAACTTTTAAGAATTGAGATAGAAATGCCCTAAAATGTGATGCAGAATATTTTTTCAATAATGCCTAGGTTAACAATGATAGTCTTGCTGTATTGTGCAAAAAAGGCTTCTGTTCAGCCCCAGCTGGGTTTCAGGCTTAATTCATTGCTCTATGGTGGGATCACCACAGCTGCTGTGGGGCCTTTACAAATGCAAAAAAGCTGTCAGTGTTTGTTTCATCAGCTGCATAAGTGATGAGGCCAAGTTGAGGAATCCATTCCCCCAGTGCTCTGTGTGCAGGCTGTAAGCATTGTTGTTTACAGAATTAGTGTGTTGGAGCTTTAAAGTAGCTGGCACATCGTCTGTCTTTTAAAAAGCACAAGACCAGGGAACAGAACCAGTTGGTTGTCCTTGCGGTGTTGGCCTGACCTGCCTCATCTCTTTTTCTTCCTCCCTCCTCCTTAACAGTTACCTCTCCAGAGTAATGCGCTGACTTCTCCCATCTTTGTTGGAGCGATCTGCACAGAATTCCACACTCCCAACTAGAACCGTCTTGCTCTTTAGATTGCATCACTGTCTAATTACTGTTGATTTTGGCCTCTTTCCTATCTCTGGGCCTGGGACATTAGGAAGGCTTCATGTGTTTGGACCATGTTATTTAAAAAAAAACCCAAACTACCTTACTTTTATTTTTGGTGGGCCAGTCATGGGTAGGGAGTTTTCTCCTGTAGTATGGTTATCATAGAAAAAGTACTGAATTTCTGAAATCTGAAGATTTGGGTTCCAGTCCTAGCTTTGCTCTGCTGCTTAATAGCAGAATGATTTTGGGTAAGTCATACACCACTCAGAAAGCATCAGTTTTGGGGATAATTTATAGTTAAAAAAAGGGCTTTTTAAGTGATAAAGGTATATGTGTGTGTATGTATGGGTGTATAAATACATATATACACATACATGCATACATATACACACACACACATAACGTATATATGTGCTATCTGTTGAGGGAAATAAAGTTGAAGGCTATTATTATTGTTTGACTTCTGACTTCCTTCTTTTACTACAAGGATAGTCTGTCATCCAAAAGTGTGTTGACTGTTGGAAAGGCATACTGGACAAGGTATCTTCCAGCCAATTGAGGAGTAGCTCTGAAGGGCTGCAGAGGTTGCTATCTAGCAATATGAGGCATACTCTTTCCCTAGGGGCTAAGTGTGCGATGTTGGCAGCACTTCCAGTGCCTTTTGGGATGAGCAGAAGATTGGGAATGGAGCCCAGGATCTCCAGAATGATAGTGTGGAGTTATCCCAGGCTACCTTCATTTTAATTACATCTGTTTTTCTTGTAATTTTGCCTTTAAAAAACTACAAATAGGGTGAAAATATAGGTGATTCTTGGGGTTGGGTGGAGGTGAAGGGCGGTGGGTTAGGGTAAAAGGTTTTATGTGTATATATATATATATATGCACATACACATGTGCTTTTGCTCATACTTATTTTAGGGTGGGGACAATTATATATAAATAAAAGGTCCATAATTTCAGATTGTAGTAAGGGGTGAGTTTTATGAGTTGCTAAGACCAAAAACATTCATCATCTGGCAGCCTGTCCTTTGGTAATGACTTTCTGCACAGAGCTGGCTTAGTCACTGAATGTCTCTGTAACCCTGGACAAGTCATTTAAACTCTGCCCCTGGTACCTAGGAAATGCGGGTCTGAATTTTTAGAGGGAGTCCCTACACAAATTAAATCACCGGTCTGGTACAAAAATTATTTAAAGAAAAATTTAATGTCGGGGGACCCCCCCCATTCTTTTAACTTAAATTTCATTAGGTAAGAATTGATTCCAATAATTTTGCCAACCAATGATCAGTCAGTGCCTAAGTTTTCCTCCCCATCTGACTTTCTCTCATGTTTAGATAGAGGCACCACTGAACAAATAGGTCAGATGAATAAATTAATCTGATGTTTGTATTAGTGTTTATAGAAGGGAGGGGGGCTCTGGGAAGAGGGCTCAGGGATGGCTGTCTGCTCTTCTCCCCCATATGTTCCCACTTTTGGAGATAACAATCTCTAAAGTTTTCCATAATTACGTTGCAGTCTTATTTTTGTTTTGCCATCACCTAGAAATTTTATGTTCTCCTTCTCCCAGAGACCTATCCCTTTATAATAAAGCATCTTTTCTTGAAAGAAGAAAAATCAGATGATAAAAATTCAATAACCCAAATTAATACATAAAAAAAGAGCTTATGTGCAGTGGATCCCTACCTCTTTGAAGGAGAGGGAGAGAGGTTTCTTCTTATCTCTTTTGGAGCTAAGCTTGTTCTTATCATTTTCATCTCTTCGATTTGGCTTGTTTTACAATGGGTATTTCTTTCCATTTGCAGTGTTATAGTCTTTGTGTGTATGTTCTTGCATCAGTTTCATAGAACACAATATCCTATTCCATGAATGTACCACAACTTATTTAGCTATTCCATAGTCAGTGGACATCTACTTTGTTTCCAGTTCTAGTCTACCACAAAAAAATGCTGCTATAAATATTTTGGTGAATATGGAGCCTTTCTTTTTGTCATTAACTTCCTTGAGGGTACATTTGGGCCAGTGTCATCTCTGGATCTCAAAGGCTGCAGACATTTTAGTAACTTTATTTACATAATTCCAAACTGGTATGCATGTACCAGTTTATAGCCCCACCACAAATTCATTAAAGTGTCTATTTTCCCACAACCTCTCCAACACAGACTAGTTTTTTTTCATCTTGGTCAATTTTCTGGGTTATTTTGACCAATCCAGAAAATAAATACACCTTCTCTTTGAGGAGAAACAAAGACAAAATTGGAACCTCCCAGAAGCTTCCATCCTATTGGGAGAATGTTGCATGATCAATAAAATCCCACTAATTTATGTAGATTTACTTATAATTCTTAAAATTATTTTTCATCCTGAGTGTAATTAAACCCCCAATACAGCGAACATTTCCATACACATAGAAGAACGTAAAAAGAGGATTGTATATGAAATTACGGATCTGTTTTCTATATATATACCTGCCCTTCCAGGAAGCATAGCAGTGGCAATAATAGTAATAAATCAAACATGAAACTGGCATTCTGTGACTAATTTGCAAAGTTTAGTTAAAAGCTTGGTAATGAAAGTCAAAGAGTCTTTGTTCCTTAAGCCTAGCAATGCTTGATTGCACTTTAGCAAACGGGTTGCTCAACAGTGTTTCTACTGGCCAGGTGTGTGTGTTTTGTCATAAGTTATACTACCTAATCACCTGTTCTCATTTTTCTTAAGATTCTTAAATATAGACTGTTAGACTTGGAACCCGAGGTTCAGAGAGATGCTTGTCTAAGGTCACAAAGCTGGGGGTGGCAATCCAAGTCACTTTAGAAACATCTTCCAGGTTGTGAAGCTGGGTTATGGTTGACACTAAATCTGTGAGAAGAAAGGATTTTATGAAGGGAATTCATAAAGAATCACCAACATTTGATTTTAGCTAACTTGGTGGTGGGTGTGGGTGGTGATGGTGGTGGGGGAGGTCTCTTAAAGAGGATGGTTTCTTTCTTTTTCATGTTTGCTGCCACAACTTATACTTTCTCAACACAACCTCTTGTAGACAGCACATTTTCCTAAAAACAATTAATTGTTAACAGGGGAAGAATGTATCCACTTACTCTGACCATTATATTTGACCGGAGTTTTGTTGCCTCTCCTTTGTTTGGACTGCTGTAGTCATTATACATATGATTTATTTTATTTCTCTTCTCTGCACCACTTTGTTCAAGTCTTTCAGCGTTTCCCTGATTGATTAGATTTATCTTCTGGAGACTCCCCGGCACAGGGAGATCTATTGTATTATGCCAATAGCAGATTTCACCTCTCTCCTTCTTTGCTGCAATATCAATTTGCTTTTCTTTTAGGTGTTACGATTAAGGACAGGAGTTAAAATTGAAATGTTGCTTTGTAAAAGTCTCATGAGATCACAGCAGCAGCTCAGCTTGGGTTTGCTCTGCATGCCTAGTGTTTTAAATTCTGAATGCATAAATTGTTAGGCTCTCCTGGAGTTTCCAACCTTTTTCTCCCTGACCAGGACATTTACCAGAACCGTTAACAAATAGATTGACTGACTGATCATTTGACTACTCCATTTCCCTGAGAAAATAGCTGAAGGGCCTCCTAGCTGCGCAGTAGAAGAAGCTAAGGCGTGGACAGTCCGGGAACTTGAGCCCATGAGTTATCAGTAAATGGCATAGCTTGGAGAAAGGGGCTTTCTCATTTGGGTTTGGTGTATATCTGGACAAATTTGATAGTAAATGGAGTTGGGGGGAAAGGCCGCAGTACTCCAGGTTGCAGGCTCCTGGTGAGGATTTGGGCGGGTTGCCCTTTCCTTACTTAGGAAGTCTTTAGAATGAGAAAAAAAAAAAAACTTCTTAAAAAAATTTTTTTTTTTGCATTCATTGTATGCAAATAAACATCCAACTTTAGTGAAAGGTCAGTGAACTCAGAATGTCAAGAGAATGAATGAAAAGGTTTAGTGAAAGGAGTGGATACTCTTGAGTCTCCCTAGTTATATGTCTGTTTGGGTTTCCTACCTGTTACTCACTCATAACCCTTTTTGAGCCTTTCTGGGGGAAAGCCCTGTAGACGGTAAATCTTTAAATGCCAGCTATTGCTTTTCTCATTCATAGAATGTGTGGGTCAGCCTGGAGCCCCATTTTATTGCCGATCTTTATAAAGTTACATTAATTCACAAAGCTGTCTCACTAAGCAGTTATGTATGCCTACAAAGCACTTCCAATAGTTTGTAAAGTGATCTCCTCAGAACAATCCTGTGAATCATAGGTAGATTAAATGTTTGCCATAGCTTACTGATGTACCTGAAAGTTTCATGACTTCAGGTTTTAAGGCCAGGGCAAGCCCATTTCTCAGTGATTTGATATTGGCTGCTTTTCCTATGGTCTGTATGCAAACCATCTTTTCAAACTTGAACTGTAATTTTCATTGTCAGTTTTAAAGGAGGGCATGGGAACAAATACCCACTTCTCCTCATGCCACACCCTGAAGCTATCCTGCCTGGGCATAGTTGAATCCTTCTAAATGGTGGAATGCTAGGGTGAGCATCAAAGCATCTAATGAGAGGGTTTCCATAGGAAAGCTTGATGAACGAACATACTGTGTACTTGCTGGTTTGGGCCTCGAATGCTCATGCATAATACTGGATCAGAACCTTGAAGTCTTAGCATCAGGCTTAACAGAGATTGTTAGTCATTTATACCTCTTGGCAGCAGTGTATAAAAATGTGGATTAAAAAAAAGCCACAGTAGGGGAGGGTGAAGATTGGTGGGGTGCTATGAAATTGCATACTCCAAGTTATAAAGTGCTTAAGTTCTTAGCAGAAATCTTGATAAAGTGGTAAGGACTACAACTGCATTTCCTTATCCGTTTCCTTCTCTCTCTAGTGCACATATTTCTTAAAAAAGAGAGAAATTGGCATATTTGACCTGGATGGAACTTCATGACAACGGTAGTTTTCCTAAGCTTGTAACTGCCTTTGGTTAGCTTATTTCTACTAATAGAAAACAAAGTTTGTTGGCCGACATGTTTATTTACTTCTGCAGAGTCCCACTTATACTTCTCAGACTTTATTAGGCCAATCAGAATGGTGGCTATTCTCATCTTAAGCTTATTTCCAGTGATGCTGAACCAGATTCACTGTTAAGGAAGAATGGAGAGATGGAGTTACAGTGTAGAACTACAGCTAATGCACCTCCATCTGAAGAAATCAGAACAACTTCTCAGCACAGAATAGGGGCTAGTCGTTCTCCTGGATCTTCCTAGAAAGGGGGTAATAAGTAGCTTCTAAAAAAGAGGGGGGGAGGAATTTAGGTCAAATGGGAGGGGAGTAAGCAGTGAAGCATGGCCAGACTCCAAAGGACTCCTGAGATTTTTTTTTTTAAGAGCCTTCCTTTTGCAGGTCTTTCACATGCACATGTCTCCCATTCCTCCTCCATTCTCCCCCGCTGTCTTGTAAATCTCCCAGTTGGAAATTTTTTACATGGGAGAGCGTCTTCCTGTGTTGCAGTTGGCAGAACACTCCCACACAGCTGCGAGGAATTTGCTTTTTCCCTTTCTTTCACAGCTCCTCTCATTTAAAGGCATTAGTACAACCACAAAACAAAATAAAAACTTGAGGATTTTCAGAAGTTGGAGCCAAGTTTAATTAAAGTCAAGGAAGTTGGGAGTTCTGGCCCTTTTGTTAGACCTCTTAACTCAGATGTGTGCTAATGGCTGACAAGGTGGAGGATGCTGGTGGCTGGGCCGGAATTAGGGAATTTTAAACTTTATTGGCCTTAGGGGCTGGATTGTCCTGGGGTGTGGTGGGGGGAGTGCCCTGCAACTCATCAAAAGACGTGTTGAGCTGTCCTGTGGTGGCCCATAGAATGTTTTCTTGTCGCAGCATGTTGTGGGGTTGTCTGCTCGTGTTAGAGGGTGTAAATGACAACACTCTTCCTCCTTCCCCTCCCCCACCTCCAATAAAAAACCACCGTCAGAATGAACCCATAAACAGATGCACTGCAACAACTCATTGGGGTTTGTTCTCTTGTGTGATTCTTAGCCCCTTAAACCTTACTGAAACTGAGGTCTGAATAAAAGCCATGTCCCAGCTTTTGTAAACCTACTTTAAGCCGTATCTGGAGGTGTTTAAAAAAATAACAATAACTCAAACCTAACAAACCAGTGTTGTAGAGATAAAGCTGGGTAAACGAAGGAGGGGAAGCTTTTTGGAAAATGTGTTAACATCTTTTACAAATACTCCTAAAACAACTCCCTTTAACTATAGCCAAACACAGCCTCCCAGTGTTGTTCAGGCATCGTTTATGCATGAGAAGCTTTCTTTGGTGGTATAGACTCTTAGCCAAATCAGTGTCTTCAGGAACCCCAGAGTAAATTAGTGATGTCTGATAGACTTCCCCCCCTCCCTCCCCACAATTAATTCATAAAGAATATGGAATCTTAAATAAAAAGGAAGTTCTGGTGTGTATCCTATACGTTTCTTTAAGATTAATATAAATAAATACAACAGCATCATAGTTGAGAAGGTACTCACGGGCCATTTACTGTTTCAGTAATAATACCCTCTTCAGTTTTCTCAGGGGGTCATCTAGCCTTGGTCTCAAGACCCTTGAAGAGTAGGAACCCACTACTTAATTTAGGAAGCTTATCTCGGTCCTCGCCGGGCCACGTGTCCTTTGTAGAAATAATTTGCATTTCATTTTCTCTTAGGTGTGTAATTCTCTCCAACACAACTCCTTGAGATTTTTTTTTTTGGTCTTTACCAGTTCTAACGCCTGGCTCCTAGTGGGCCTAGGGAATAGTTGTGAAATTAATGAATTTTGGATTGTGGTCACCCATTTGTGTAAGATTGTGCTTTCTCCATGAGAGATCACCTTAAGTAAACTTTGTATTCCCTTCATTTCTCTCCTCCTCCTGGGCTGATTGCTCTGTACCCCAGAGGAGTTTAATAAGTGTTGAATTGAATCTTTCTCAATAGAGCCCTTTTTACCACTTTTTGGACTTGTTGGGGAAGGAATTCTTGTTAGAGTTTGAGTTGGACTAGGTGGTCTCTGAGGTCTCTTTATGGATCTTTGATATCAAACAGAAACTACTAATTTTTTTTTTTTTATCAAAGTTCTGTAGCATCTCATTTGATGAGGGAAGAGTAGGCTTTTTCTGTGTCTGTGGGTCCTCACCTTGTCCTTGGAAATGACTATGTCATAACTCTTCCTCTAACACCCCTACCAGTGTTTTAGAGATAAAATCATGCTTGACACCACAGAGCAAGGCTCTTAAAAATGCTGATGTTCTCTTAAGAAAATTTTAACATTTTAGAATGGTTGCATTGAAGCATTTGAGAATAGTGGTTTTTCTACTGTGAGATTTACAAGGACCTTGAATCTTATACCTTTCATTTGATTTTCTCTTCTTGTTTTTCAAATTAGCTTCCATATAATTTTGGGGAACATTTTTTTCTTGAAAGGGATATTAATGGTTTGTTATAGTGTCTCGGCTTGGACAAGGTGGGAAGATCATTCTTGACAAAACAGTAGAATGGGCTTATGTAGTCAGGAAAGTGCAGGTTGTCTGTCCATGTTCAAATCCTTTCAACTATCTAGAACTCTGTTTCCTTAGTAAAAGGACTGAAGTTTACCTAGATGGTTTTCAGGCCCCTTTCACTTCTAAATCTATGATCCTAATATAAGTAGTACTTAATTCTTAGGGCTTTTCTTTTGTGAGGATCACAGGAATGTCATCTTTTTTTTTTTTAAAGCATTAAATAAATGTCAGTCATTGGCTCAAATGTTTATTAAGTTCCAATAATATGTAACACATTGTGCTTGATTATGTCTGTCTGTGTGTACATAGGGGGACCAAGCCCCATTTTAGCTCTTGCTTTCTGCTTATTGAGGAAACTGGTATGGTACTTTTGGGTCTGTTTCCTATTAATGAATGAAAGGATCCTGTTCGTTTTTATCCTTCATGATAACATGGAGACCAAATGTTTCTGAGTTTTATCTATTACTCCATTGTGTTGGGAACATGTTTGTTTGTGCAGTAGGAACCATGGAGGGTAAAGGGAGAGGGGACTGGGGAAAGGGTGACAGTCACAACTTAAAAGAAACACACAGCACATTATCTTAATTCATTTTCTCTTCCTAGTAAGTTAAAGGAGGTATTATAATTATACTTGCCAACTGATTTATAAAGATTAAAATGTAAAGGTGAATTTTAGACCTTTTAAAAATTAAGTTGTTATGGGAAATATACTGAATCTTTGTGCTTGGTCATCTAATCTTTTGGTCAGCAAAAAAATAATTGTAGTAATAGTTTATATTTCTGTAGTATTTTAAGGCATATGAAAGAACTTTGCTCACGCCTGCACACCAAGGCAGAACATAGACCTTGGGAATTAGTTAAATGAAAGACTTGTTTAGGTTCATGACATTTAGTACATTTCAAGACCTAGAAGTGGAATCCAAGGCTTCTGACTACAAATCTAGTATTATACACTATAAATTCTGTACTTGAAGACTCTTGATCTTTCAGTGGGTCCAGATTCTTTTAGTTTCTGGTTAAGTAACCATAGATGACATTTTTCTTTTAAATAGGGGAAGCCATATTTTGGCTTTGAAATGATGTATCTTCTCCTCCATTAGATTCTACTCAAAGTAGGTTCTTCTCACGGATACCAGTGCCAACTCTGTTATCCTTAGTTCTTGCTGTATGACTGGCCCATGTCCTTTTTCAGTCACAGGTTTTTTAAGTGATGTTTATTCCTCTTCCAGTATACAAATCCTTGTGGGTGATATGCTGAAGCCTGAAAGTGCCCATCCATCCATCGTTTTTGTGCTCTCTGAGTCACCTGTAGTTGTGCTTCTTCTGACATCCTGCTGTTAACATCACCAGGAAGCTATTGATGCTTAGTGTAACTTTTAAAAGGAACTACTTGAGCTAATCAGGGCTTTTTCATATTTGAATGTAAAAAAAAATATTCTCTAGATGGGGTGAATGGTGGGACTGACCTTCCTGAAGGTAGTACTTGTGTGCTTTGGAGTGCCTCTTAGATTCCAGGGCTAGCCAGCCATGCTTTCTCTCTGGTGGTGCTTTTCTGAATGCAAATGTTGGGGATGTTTTACATTTCCTCTGAAATATCTTCTGGTTTTGTTTCTCCTGATATTTCTTACTGTTGCTCCCTTCACAGAAAACTTTGTTCTTGTTGTATTAACTTCCTTGGTTTCAATCCACCTCTAAGAAAAGGAAGGAAAGGTTTTGATGGGGGTAACCTTTCTAAAGGTCAGTTGTCATACGGCAGGTTTGCTTGCTCAGTCATCGGGAGATAACGGTTTGCATTGATGGATGGATGATGGTCAGGGTTAAGAGACTGTGGAAGAAGCTTTGCATCTGTACTTGGTGTAAAAGAGGCATAGGCTAGTGGTTGGGGCAGAGAACAAGTGTCCTGAGACTAAATTGGAAGGACTTTTTCTCCCTCCCCAAGCTTTCCACACTGGGTTTTAATAGGGCTTTAAGCCCTTTTTACTGTCTTAGTATTCATGAAGGCACATGTACACATGTACATAGTCATATTTTCAGAATTGGAGTTTTTTTTTCTATGTGCTGGGAACCTTTATTACAAATGTTGGCTTGTTTAAACTAACTGCTGAAGTAGCTTCTGTTAACACTGTCCTGGTCAGAAGCTTTAATAATAATAATATTGATAATCCAAGTCCATTTTCTCCCAGTCTTTCACTTCAAATAAGCATGGTTTTAAAATAATATATTGGAAAATTATATGAGCTTTTCAGTAGAAAGGCGTAATATAAGTTCAAGGGCTTTCAGATGATTATAATCTACTATTGTTTAATAATAAAGACTTTAACTGTGTACAGCAGTTTCTTTTTTTCACCCTCACAACTTCCCTTCTATAGCAAGAGAAATCTTACTTCCATTTACAAAAGTTGAGGCTTTTGTCCCCTTCTTTGCTCTGGGGACACAGGAGTATTAGCTTAATTGCCTGTGTCACTCTTGAAGAGAAGGTGCCCCATGAAATGGGACAAGCAATTTTCTGGTACTTTTTGCCTAATGGGGTTTGCAAATTAAGCCTTGAATGGTGGGGCTTTGGGGCTGCCTACATCTTTTCTGGGAAGAGGAGAAAAATTTGTAGCAGTGCGGGTTGGTGTTTGTGGAGCAATTCTGTCAGGATGTAGAAGGTTCACATATCAGATTGTGGGAAAACAGAGCTTTGGCCTGAAACGTTCTTCCCCTAGGAACATTACTTAAATGTAAAAAAATGATTTTTAAATTATGAACTTGAATGCCAGTAACAAACATGAACATTTCCATATACAGGAAAGAATATTAAGGAAGATTGCATTTGAAATATGATTTACCATATACTGCTTTTTTAAAAAATCGGACATGCCAGTATCAAAATCCTTCTTGTCTGTGTCTTCTTCTGAACTGAACATTTTTCTACATTCTTTTGTGAATTAAAAACAATTTAATTTATTATCCCCTCCCTCCTTATGGCAAACAGTACCTCCACCCCTTTCCATCTTCAACATAAGCAGAACTTTTGGGTTGTATTGATTGCCTCTGAAAATGTTTGTCTTTCAGCCCTCATCACCATTACTATGTTTAGCCATTGTATTGATCAGAGTTTTTAAGTTTCTCAAACATTTCTATTTCTGAGATGTAGAAAAAGAAGCTGAGAGTTTTAGAGGAAGGGGGATAAGCTGACTTTATCTGGTGTAGCTCTCCCTTGCTCTCTTCCTCCTCCCTCTTCTCCTTCCCCTTCCCCACATCTTTAAAAAGCCATATTGCATGTTAGCTTGGATGGGTCAGGTTAGGATGAATGCTTCCTTTTAAACTTTAATTTTGCTTTTTTGGGTTCCCTTACCTCAATCTGTGCCTGCCTTAGGTTTAAGGCCCTAGACCTAGAGGTATGGACTCTGCCCAAATTCTGAGTTATACTTGGTTAGCCAGGCTCTTAAGAAGCCAGGGCTGTTCAGCAAATATTTGACTATGGCCCCTGTGGTCCCATTCCCTCATTGTTAATTTTTTCCAGAAGTTCTATTTTGAGTAAGGGCCCAGGTCAGTCTTTTATATTCTCTGGAACCACTGTCCCCCTTTGGGTATCTCCCACTTCTCCCTTTCAGCTCCCCAGTAGAATGTAAGCTCCTTGAGGCCAGGCCAGGGCTGTCTTTTTACTTTTATTTGTATCCTTATCTCTTAGCATAGTGCCTGTCACATAGCCATCCCTTAAATGCTCCTCATGGAGACCTAAAGCTTGGAAGGAGGCCTTGGAGGTCAGCGTAGGCCGACAGATAGCTGAAGTTGGGTGATTTTGGCCAAGTGAGGCAGGGAATGAGTAGGCAGAACCAGTATTCAAATCTGATCCTGAGCCTGACTGTGTGTGCCTTCTTCCTTCTGAAAGATTAAATTGCCAGGAAGGCAAGTTATCACATGATTTCTGTCTCTAAGGAATTTCAAAGAGAAAGCACTTAGAGGAGAAAAAAAAAATGTACAAGACATCTTCTGTACCAAGTGCTTTAGCATGCTGCTAGGCAGCTGATGTAGTGGAAAAACAGAGGATTTGAGATTAGAAGACCTTGGTGGGAACCTCTGTTCTGTGACCCCAGGCCAGTCACTAAAGCTGTGAGACTTAGTGTCCTTATCTGTGAAATGGAAATATAATACTTGCATTACATTCTTCAAGGGGCATTTGTGATGAAAGTGCTCTATCAAAGGTAAGGCCTGCTGTATAAGATTTGTATTTTTAGTAAGAGGAAGGAATATGAACTGCACTGGCGGTTTTATTGGTAGTGGAAAGTCCCAGGTAAGGAAAACTCCCTTTCCCAATGCAAGTCAGCACATTATCTGCAAATTAGAGACTTAAGGTATTTGTCAGATGCATTGAGAGGCTATGTGACTTGCCCAGAGGCACACACTGCCAGTATTTGTCACAGGTAGGATTTGAACCGAGGTCTTTGCTGCTTTGAGATCAGCATTCTGTCCAGAGCTCTAAGCCACATTGTCTTTCATTGACAGTAGTGATAGTAATGATAATACTGATCTTGATTCAAAAATGGTACACAGTTCTGGACTCATCTGATGTTTTGCTTCTGCTCTAGGGTGCTCTGGGGTCCCTAATCCTATTTGAACTGAGCTTTTGCCTCAGATTGGACACATTTCCGAGACACAGGGTGATCTTCACAGGGCTGTCTGACTTTCTCAGGAATACACCTCTGAGATTGGGTCTGGAACAAGACTGGCCTGGAAAAGGAGGGAAGCTAGGGTTCCGTGACTTGGGGGCATTCTGTGTACAATGCCATGAAAACTTGAGTTACAGAACCTTTCTGTGCCTCAGTTTCCCCATTTACAAAATGAGGAATATAGACTTTTGATGTACCCAAAAGTCCTTTTCAGTTAGAAGTCTATGATCTTTTGCACTCCAGAGTTCTTTGCTAAAGCTTGTCCCCTTGTAATGCTAGTCAATATTGTGGTATCCAGCTACTGACATATATCAGGGAGCAAATTCAATAGAATCAAAGCTCCATTAGAGTGAATTCCACTACAAAGGGATATCCTGCTGCAATGTGTTTAGGTTTTGAAAGATGATTTGTGGTTACTGGGTTTTGTCATTCAAGTTGCAAATGATTATTAACTAAAGAAATTCATACATCATGTCCCCTTCCTTTTTTGTCTTGAGATCATGCAGAGTGTCTCAGGAAAAATACCTTGCATTGCTGTCATACTAGAAGGGCAGACTGTTTTATTCTCCGCTCTTAATACCGTAGCCACTCCTCACTGTTTCTGATTTGTTGTACCTAAATCATCCACTTACCTCTATCTGGAAAAAGAAACCTGTATTTCCAAGCTGCTCCACTAAAACTATGCAAAAACACTTAACAAGATTTAGGAACTTGTTGAGAAAAGGTGGGAGGGTTGGGGTTTGGGGTGGTGGAGTTTACTACTGACTTCATTTATTTGAGTAAAGACCAGTTAGAAGCTTGGCATCTCAGAGTTGTAAGAGACCCTTAGAAGTTGCCTGGTTAGTCTGTCCCCCTAATTCTCCATCCCAAGCCCACTCGTCTTAAAAGCATGGAGATGGGAAGTAGATTGTTAGGAACAGCCACTTTGGTTTGAAAAGAAATAATTAAATCTTTTTATCATCTTGGTTTGCCTTCTTGAACCCAAACCAGCTTTAGATAAACAGGGCACTCTGCTTATTTTAGATGGTATATTTGTTTTAATAAATTTTGAAAACTTCTCACAAGTTGAGGTTTATGTTTGGGCATTAGCCTGTGTTTGATCTCCAGAAGACCTGAATTACTGAAGTATGCATAATGTAACCCATTTCTAGTGCAAAAAAGGCAAGATTTTGGGGGAGATAACACCCCCTCTCTCGTCTCTTCCCATCGCCCATAATGGACTTTGAGTCCCCACACATTAAAACATTGAATGGTCTTTGGCTCTTACTGTGTGTCTGTGTGTGTACACACACACAATGATTTCAGGTAGGTTTACGAGCTGCTTCAGGCTGTACAGATAAGTTAGGGACTATAATGATGTCTTCAGGCACTCTAAAGTCTCCAGATCAAGTCTCTCCTTGCAAGAAGTTTCTTGTTGGGAAGGCTTTAAAGGAAACTGGTTGGGAAATGTTATGTTCAGGACTCCAGCATTCTTAGTACGGTAGAAAAAGCATTGGCTTTGGAGTTCCAGGACCTGGGTTCAGATTCTGTCTTTGTCTCGTATGACCTGTGTGACTGTGCTAGTCAGCTCTCTGTCTTGGGTCATGCAGATTGAAATTGTTTCTGGCTCTAAATCAGTATCCCACAAATCTGCCTATCCCTTGGTCCTGTCCACACACGACAGACTTTTCTCAGTAGGAGCGTATATAAAGTGTAAAGACATCCATGTTGTCTTTTCCTAAAGAATTTCCAAGGTGGAGGAGACTTCAGAAATGATCTTCTCCGTGTTACCCCCAAATGGTCATCCTGCTTTTGCTTGGGCATTCTCCAGTGAGGGGGATGCACAGTTTCCTCTGACTGCCCTTCTGCTTTTAGATAGATCTGATAGGAGGTTTTTCCTAACATCAAACCTAAAGCTGGCTCTTTGCAGATTGCCCCCTATCACTCTTAGTTCTCACTTTTGGGACAAGCAGAAAAAAATCTTATCCCTTTCTAACTGACAATGCAAAACCAAAAATAAACCTAAAATGTTTTTGCCCCACCATTACTTTGGGTAATTGGGTTACAAATCAGGATGTTGGAAGGAACAAGGATTAGATGTGTGTTAATAACCTAAGACTTTCAATATAAAAGAAACATCGAGAAGCTTAGTTTGTGTAGAAAATCGAAAATGTGGGAGAAAGGCAAATGTTAGCATTATCTCTGGTTTCAGATAACATGGTTTGTGTCATATGGCCAAATTAACAATAAGATATTTCCTGGGCTTTGATAAAAGCACAAAAGTCTGGAAGCAACCAATACAGCACACAGACAAATCTAAAAGACCTGGGTTCAGGTTTCTCCTGACACATTCTTGCTGTATGACCCCCAGCAACTCTTGAAGACATTGGCAAAGGGAGTTTCCTCCCTGAGAGTATGTACTAATAAAATCCACACACACGAAAATAAAAGAACAAAGGTATTTACAGTAAAACAGAAAATTTAAAAAGTACCCCTTTGATGTGACAATGGGATCAGCTGAAAGTATTCTCCAAAATTGATTTAAAGGAGAAAGCAAAAGTATGATGCCGAGTGAGCAGTTGAAATTGGCACCATTCATTTTCCAGTTACAGAGTACTTGCTGATAGGAAATGATCATATCTTAACTAAGTTGTATGTGATACTCTTAATATTTGGAGTAAAATTGGACTGAAAATGAGGGCTTTAAAGAAGAAAGTCTGCCACATTATAATGTGATACTATTAGTAGCATATATTTTAAAGGATTTTGTTAAAAGGTTTCTCTTGAAGCTTTATTGAAAGCGAAGGTTTTGCAGTATCTAAAAAGTTTCAAGATGGCTAGACTAGAGGAAGTCTCTTCTGGCTAGTGTTTGCAGGAAGGAAAAAGGTGATAAAATCTCATTCATACGGTACTTAATTCTTCATTCTGTTTTGAAGGAGAAGGTAAGGTTCTAGACTAGGAGTTAGAAAAGAAATTGGCCGCGCATTAGTTGTTCCTGGTTGTCAGTGACAGTGTTCCACAAATAATTTTATTCTTCCTTCACAAACCCGTTAAGGTTTTACTCTCATGAAATAGTCTGCAGGCCAGGGTGGTGGGGACACCCCATTGCTAGTGGAGTATACTTTTTCTAGCACAGGTTTGGACTTGGGTCTCTACCCTTAAGAAGGAAGGTGGCTGATCAAAGGGGTAAACTTAGACACCAGATACTCTTAGGTCCTTTAAGCTTTAGGTTCTTTGAGATCTTGACTTGAGCTTGGAAACCAGTGTTCTCTACTTCCCTGTCTTTGAAATAGTCACTTGATTTTCAAGGGCAAACCTGGAATTCGATCCAAGACCTCCTCTTAGCTCTGTTCTCTTTTCATTTTACAATACCTTTCTACCATGAAGATTATGCCAGTTCAAACTATATTGGAAGGAGGGAAATTCTTCTTGTCATGGAGAGGTAGAATAGGACAGAAGTAACCCCAAGAAGCATTTGTCTGTCGTTCATTCTGTAAACGTTTATTAAGCACCTGCTATGTACAGAGTACGCTTTGACTAGGGATAGGTACACATAAATGTCATTTCTCTCAACACTATGATCTCCCATAGAAATTTGTTGTGCAGTCGTTTTGTAATTCTCCATTGTGTGCTTGTATAATACAATGAAATGTTGTGTGTTACTGCTGTGTTGGCTGGCAGAGGGCTAGGTTTTAGGTTGTGGATGGTGATGCGTTTCCACATTTAAAGGGGGATTCACCCAGAAAATATTTGATATTGGAGTTTGATATTCATTATCATCTGTTTCTAATATTTGCAAAGGGTCATCTTGGCATTTTGGATTACTGTATTAGAAGAGAGAAGGACCTGGATTCTGTTTCCTTTGCTCTTTTGTTGTTGAGTTTTTTCTCTGATTCCTTGGGACCCCAAATGGGGTTTTCTTAGCAAAGATATTGGAAAGCTTTGCCATTTCCTTTTCCAGCTCATTTTACGGATGAGGAAACAGGGAGAGGTTAAGTGACTTGCCCAGGGTAAGACTTTACTACTAGTAAATGTCTGAGACTGGATTTGAACTCATCCTGACTTGAGGCCTAGCACTCTATCTACTGCACCACCTAGGGTGCCCCCTTCTTTGCTCTACTAAATTACTAATGAGTGGGATTTGTGATCTTGTTAGTATGGGACACTGAATGGTTAAGTGATTTGACTAAGGGCACATAGTCTATATGTATCACAAACAGAATTTGAACCCAGGTCTTTCTGGGTTCTTTCTAACCGCACAGAATAGCAATCCAGTTTGAGCCTTCTTATATTCATGAAGGACATGGTCCATGAAGGAACCTGATCGTAGAAGGTCTCTTAAATTGTCTCTGACTCAAAAGTACTGTTTAGGTGCTCTCTCTGTGTCTCTCTGTCACTTTTTCTTTTTAAAGTGCTCTCTGGCAGATGGATCAGGAATAATGTTTGTGAATATTAAATTGTATGTGTGAGTGTAGGAGAACTCTTTTCTTCCTCTCTAAATGCTGAAGATCACAGCGTTGAAGCTGGCAGAGACTTGCCTCTAGGAATTCTGGCTAACGTGATTAACAGCACTCTGCTGATGTAACATTCTGATTCTGTGATCCTCTGCATTTACTTTTCCCAGCACCTCTCCCAAAGAGCTCTGCTACATAATTTGTACTTGCTTGATTCAATTCAGCAAACATTTATTAAGTTCCTGTTATGTGTAAGAAGCACTGTGTTAGGCCCCCGTGTATATTTTGTTTCCCTATCATAATAGATTGTGGAGAGGCAGCAGCTTGGTGAAGTGATTGGGGGGCCTTGTTTCAGAGTCAGGAAGACCTGATTTCAGGTCCCATGTGAACCTGGACTCTGGAGCGCCTTTTAACTTGGGCAGCTCTCTTAAGACTGTAAGTTACTGTAAGATAGGCATTGGTTGTGAGAGTTTCTGTACCGGGAATTTTCTTTCACAGATAAAAGTAAAGGTCTAGAAAGGAGTTATTCCTGTCACTTCCCTGCTCTGATGACAATCCATCTTGTTATATTATTAACTATGGGACTCTGGGCAAATCTCTTGATCTTTCAATGCCCCATGCAACTCTCTGAGACTCTTAAATTGCAGTTCTAACACACACACACACACACACACACACACACACTCACTCACTCACGCACTCACGCTCAAACACGCACATGCAAGAGCTTGCTTGGGCTAAGTCTGGCAAAAAAAATTCTTTAGATTGAGTAGAACAGTGGTGTCAGCTTAGAGAACCAGATCCCTGTGGGCATCATGTTAACTTGGACAACCAGACAGTCATTATCTACATTGCATTGTATTTTTATTTATTTTGTTAAATATTTCCCAACTTATATTTTTTTTGATAATAAAGTATAAATTTATTTCTTTAACTTTTGACATTAATTTTCACAAAATTTCGGGTTCCAAATTTTCTCCCCATTTATCCCCTCCCCCTACCCCAATACACCGAGCATTCTAATTTTCCCTATCACCAATCTGCCCTCTCTTCTATCATCCCTCCCTTCTCTTGTCCCCATCTTCTCTTTTGTCCTGTAGGGCCTGATGACTTTCTATTCCCCATTAACTGTATTTCTTATTTCCTAGTAGCAACAACAATACTAAACAGTTGTTCCTAAAACTTTGAGCTCCAGCTTCTCCCCATCCCTCCCTCCCCACCCATTCCCTTTGGGAAGGCAGGCAATTCAGCATGGGCCATATCTGTGTAGTTTTGCAAATGACTTCGATAATAGTCAAGTTGTGTAAGACTAACTGTATTTCCCTCCATCCTATTCTGCCCCCCATTGTTTCTATTCTGTCTTTTCATCCTGTCCCTCCCCTTTTGACTTCAAATTGCTCCCTTCTCCCATTGCCCTCCCTTCCATCATCTCTCCCTCCCTGCTTATCTCCTTCTTCCCCCACTTTCCTGTATTGTAAGATAGGTTTTCATACCAAAATGAGTGTGCATTTTAGTGTGCATTTCCTTTAGTCAAATGTGATGAGGGTAAACCATGTTTTTTTCTCAGCTCTCCTCTTTTTCCCTCCACTAAAATGTCTCCTGCTTGCCTCTTGAATGAGATATAATTTACCCCATTCCATTTCACCCTCTCTCCTCCCACTATATTTCTCTCTCACCATTTACCTTAATTTCTTTTAAGATATGGTCCCATCCTATTCAATTCACTATGTGCTCTCTATCTCTGTGTGTGTGTGCATGTGTGTATGTGTGTGCGTGTATGTGTGTGTGTGGTCCCACCAACTACCCAGATACTGAAAAGTTTTAAGAGTTACAAATATTGTCTTTCCGTGTAGGAATATTAACAGTTCACCTTTGGTAAGTCCCTTATGACTTCTCTTTGCTGTTTACTTTTTCATGCTTCTTCTCATTCTTGTGTTTGAAAGTCAAATTTTCTTTTCAGCTCTGGTCTTTTCATCAAGAATGCTTGAAAGACCATATTTTCCCCTGAAGCATTATACTCAGTTTTGCTGGGTAGGTGATTCTTGGTTTGAGTCCTAGTTCCTTTGACTTCTGGAATATCCTATTCCACGCCCTTTGATCCCTTAATGTAGAAGCTGCTAGAGCTTGTGTTATCCTGATTGTATTTCCACAATGCTGGAATTGTTTCTTTCTAGCTGCTTGCAATATTTTCTCCTTGACCTGAGAATTCTGGAATTTGGCCACAGTGTTCCTAGGAGTTTCTCTTTTTGGATCTCTTTCAGGCGGTGATTGGTGGATTCCTTCAATACTTATTTTGCCCTCTGGTTCTAGAATATGAGAGCAGTTTTCCTTGATAATTTCATGAAAGATGATGTCTAGGCTCTTTTTTTGATCATGGCTTTCAGGTAGTCCCATACTTTTTAAGTTGTCTCTCCTGCATCTGTTTTCCAGGTCAGTTGTTTTTCCCATGAGATATTTCACATTATCTTCCATTTTTTCATTCTTTTGGTTTTGTGTGGTGATTTCTTGGTTTCTCATAAAGTCATTAGTCTCCATCTGTTCCATTCTAATTTTGAGAGAACTATTTTCTTCAGTGAGCTTTTGCACCTCTTTTTCCATTTGGCTAATTTTGCTTTTGAAAGCATTCTTCTCCTCATTGGCTTTTTAAACATCTTTTGCCAATTGAGTGAGCCTGTATTTCAAGGTGTTATATTTTCTTCAGCATTTTTTTGGGTCTCCTTTAGCAAGCCATTGACCTGTTTTTCATGCTTTTCTTGCATCTCTCTCATTTCTCTTCCCAGTTTTTCCTCCACCTGTCTAACTTGATTTTCAAAATCCTTTTTGAGCTCTTCCATGGCCTGAGCCCACCGGACATCCACTTCAGATGTCTGGAATCCAGAGGCCCCAACCTCCACGTCTTTCCCTGTTGGTAAGAATTGTTCCTCATCATCAAAAATGAAAGACGGGAACATCTGTCCCCCAAGAAGGTTGCTTTCTATGGTCTTATTTTTCTTCCCTTTTCTGGGCATTTTCCCAGCCAGTTACTTGACTTCTGAGATTCCTCTCCACTCTTGCCTAGATCTGCCCAGCCAGTGCTTGGTATCTGAGATTCAAATGCTGCTTCCCAGCCTCAGGGCTATCCGCGGCAGGCGCGGCTGCTATTCAATGTGAGCTTAAGTTCTGGTGCTCAGGTTGGGGCAGGGCCACCTCCCAGGCTCAGTTCCCTCAGGGGGTTTATGCAGAGACCTTCAGTAATGGCTCTGAGCCCCTGCCTGCTGGGGGAGTCCCGGGCCTCTGCCACTGCCTTCGCTACCACCTCCTCCTTTGCCACCACCTCTGCCACTGCCTCCTGAGGGGGCCCGAGTCACGGAGACACCCCGCTCCCCTCTCGGCCAGCCCAGGAGTCTCTCTCACTGACCTGTAGCACCTGTGGGTGGAGGGACCTTCGCGGCCGCAGGAGGTTCCGTCCCTGAAGCCTGCTTGGATCTGCTCCTCTGGGGCTGCAGGGCCAGGGCAGCGCAGGGGTGGGCTGCACTGTCCAGAGCGCAATGGACCCCTGGGGACCGCTTTCCAGGGCTCTCTGGAATGGAAATCCCCTCCACTGGGTTAGTGCGCGGCTTGCTATGCTCCAGAATTTGTGGGGAGTTCTTTTTACAGGAAATTTATGGGCTGTGGATTCGGAGGTAGCATACGTGAGTCTTTCTACTCCTCCATCTTGGCTCCTCCCCCCACCCCCAACTTATATTTTAATATGGTTTCCTCTACACTTGGCTGCTAGTTTGACACCTCTGCTTTAGAGCAAAAATAATCCCTTAAATAATAACCCTTTCATTTTGTAAAGTACTTTCACATATACCATCTTGTTTTGAACCTTATAATAATAAATTGATGAGGTTGATAGGATAGGTGGTATCCCCATTTTGCAGATAATGAAATTGAGGCCCAAAGTGGTTTTGACTTTATATGTATATTTTTTATGCAACTGAGCTGAGACTACAATCCGGTTTTTCCTCTATAATTATGATGGCATCCTTAGGAGTGGGAGGCACAGTGATACTTGGTGGGGCACTAGAAAAAGAAGTGTAATAATTATACTGAATTCCTCCCTTCTTCCATACCTTTAAAAGCACAGGAAGGCCTCTTTTCTATTTTCCCAAAATCTCTTGTTTCTATTCTCAGTGGAGGTTGCTATAGCTCCTTAGTTAGTTCTGGGTTTCTGATTTCATAGGTAGAAGTGTAATCTGAAGTCCCTTCCAACTCTTAAATTGGTGATATTTGAAGCATCTGCTCAAAAAGTTTAGATTGAAACAAATCATTTCTCCTCCTTGTGCCTCAGTTTCCTCATCCGTAATATGAGATAGTTGGACTGGATGATCTCTCAGGTCCGTTCCAGATCTGAGCCTTTGTTTGTCAGGTACAGCAGTTTTTAATAAGGCCTCTTTGTTACATTAAGGCTACCTAACTTCTCCACTCCTGAACTTCAGGAACTATTCTGGATTGACCTTGAAGAGGGCTGTAATAAGCAGGCCACTGCTCCTGTGGCAATATTTAGTAATAGTTATAGTAGTGTAGTAGTAAAAAATAGTTTCAATGACTGGTTCTTTTCTGCCAAAGTAAATGTTGGCTCCCTGTCAACTGTAGTAATGTAGCTCCTCTGAATTTGCTGGAGTTAAACTAAAGCAGGGCCAAGTTGGGAAATTAGTTTCTCGGTTTAGCTGCTTCCAATTTAGGGGGGAAGAACTATAGGTTTTGGGCTCTGGCTTCTACACTTTCCTCCTCCCAAGTGCTAGGCTTAAAAAAGATAGGCCCTAAAGGTCAGACAGAGTTGGTACAAAATCAGGGTTTCTGGAAACTACAGATGGTTTTTAGCATCAATCAAGTTTCCATTATACCATTCCCCGCAACCTCCTACCTTTTTTTTTTTTTTTAAAGGGGGAGATGGTGGCAATGTGATCTCAGTAGAGTTTTAAAGGCCATAGGTTGTTTAATTACACTTGAGTAGTTCAATAAAAATGTCCTTTAATTCCCTAGTTGGTAGTTAGTGGGTACACATACACTTAACACTTTCATGTTGGGCATGATCTTGCTTTATTACAAAATGCATTTTTACTGATGGCTAGGTGAAAGAATGTTTTGAATAAAAAAAGATTGGAATGGAAAATGATCTGGTTTGCATGCTTTTTAATTAAAGCTCTTAGCCCTTCTATTCTTGATCCCCTTCCCATTTCTTTGCCTAGGCTTCTACCTTGTATACTCCCCTCCATTTAAAAGAAGGGGATTCTGAAATAAAAATGGGGCTATAACCTTGGATTCCTGACTTACCCATTTCTGAAAATTTAGTTTTCCCCCCCCCTCCCTTTTCCTGTTTCGGCTTATAGTCCTGCAGACCATAGTATCTATCAAAGACTGGTTTAACCCTTCACACTCTCCTCCTTGCCATTTTTGGGGTTTGTACCATCACAAAGGAATCACACTGGCTTAAGTGCCCTAAAGGATGCTATGACTAGAGAACAAGGAGGGAGGAGACCTTGTTCTAGAGTAAAAGTGAATGATAAACATTGGAGAGCCTTGTTAGTACCTCTTGCATGGCATTTCCCAGAGGACCTGGAAAGGAGTGACTTAGGATTGGTAGGGATGTATGATTTTTCTGTCTTCAGAGTTACCACATGAGTGAGATCACACATCCTTTGAAATATGAGGAGTGATTTAAATCTCACAAGACAGTTACAACTGCAAAATCTGGTTCATACCATGTAGCTAGATGTTATATTTGAAATTATGAAACATTTCGGAAATTTTAACTAACATAAATTTGGGGGCATGAGATCTGAGTGTAGAGGTGATTCACATTTCCATCTCTTGTTTCACCTTCCTGTTTGTCAGCTTTCTCTCTCATCTTCTTTCTCCATGGTGTGGACTCCATGTTGACTTACTTTAGGAATGAATGGGGTGGGCACCTGCTCTTTTCCAGAATCCAGCGGCAAAGCTGGATTGGAATTTCTTCCTGAATCGGAGAATGTGCATTTGGGGGATGTTTTCCAGGACCTGTCATGTTTCATTGCTGAAGTCTAAATGAAGCCAAACCTCTTGGGTCAATGCTTCCCCTATTCCTTAGTAAACCCCTCCCCCTCTTCAAAGGGAAGCTTCTTCTGTGCTGGGGCCTATTCCTGTGAAACAGAATGGTCGATGAGAGACCGAATGGCCTCATAATTGAGGTAGAACCCATTAGGGCCCTGCTTTTAGATCTCCCCAGGAAAGGTATATTTAAATTAAAAAAAAAAAAAAGTGAAACATGCATGGGACTTGGAAGTATTTTAATTTATTCTCAGCCTTTGCCTGCATTTTGTAAATACAAATTGACCCATTTTAATGCCTGGAAACCAAAAGGCAATGAATACCTTTACCTAGAGAGGCCACTCGTTTTGCCAGCCCTGCCTATCCTTGACTTTTCATATTGTATAGATGTTGTAAATGGTTTGGAAAGCTGTTTTTGTATTTCCTTGAGATTTAAGAATCCTTATCCCACCACCTCTTCCTTTCTGTGCCCCCTCCCTTTTCCCCTTCTTCTTTCCAATAAAGAAATCTGTTTGATTAGGTGTGAAAACCATGTCTCATACCCACAATGGAAGTTTATGGCTGACCTTCCAGGATTGGTTGTGTGTTTTTATTCGACCAAGAAATGGATAGCCTGACCCAACAGAAAGACTTGGCTTCCTATGCAAATGCAGGTTTAAGAGACAAAAATGCAGGTAATAGATTCTGGCAGAAGGAGGCTGGACTGGGTCATGGCTGGATCATGGTAATGGACCTCAGCAATATAGTGCAATCATTTATATTTATCAAGGTAAGATTGATATCCATTTTGGTATACACATGAGATACACAAGGTAAGATTTGGAATACACTTAGAAGGTAGGGAAGTATAATAGAGATCAGGATGATTTCCCTGTAGGTGGCAGGCATTAAAAAGGTTTGGTGCTTAAAGAGCCGATTCCACATCTCTGAGTTATATAGAAGTGATCACTTAGTAGCCGAAGCTCTACTGGTTTGGTTTGGTATGGTAGTTCTAGATGATTGTGTTCTGTTTAAGAAAAAAAGATATTCTCCATTGTTTTCTGAGTAAGTACATGAGAAACTGTTAAAGAATGTTTCCTATCTTGCCTTCATATAAGAAGACATTAACCCGTGGAGCCTCCTGTCTTCAAGGCATGGAAGGGCTGCAGTCTTTGTCAGTAGTTTATCTTCACATGGTACACTGGAAAGAACATAAGCCCTGCAGTTCCAGGACCTGGGTTCTGATCCCAACACTGGTACTTACTGCCAGTATATGACCTTGGATAAGTTACTAAATCTCCTTCTCTTCTCAGTTTTCTTATTTGCTAAAAATGAGGGTATTGGTGTGCATGGCCTCTGTGTGCCCTTCCTCAGGTTCCCTGAGGCAGCTAAGTGCACATAGCTTAGATCACTGAGCCTGGAAGGACAACTGGAATTCAAGTCCAGCCTCAGACACTTTACTATCTCTGTGACCTTGGACAAGTCACGGACCTTGTCAGCCTCAGTTTCCTCAGCTGTGAAATGAGGATAATAACAGCACCTGCCTCACAGTTGCTGTGAGAATCAAATGTATTAAAGAGCTTATAGCATGGAGGTCTGCTCTTCCCTTTCTTTCCCATTACAGCTCTAACGATACGATCTTATAATCCCAATCCTTATAGCTGGTAAAAATCATCTGTGCTTGCAATCTTGAAATGTCTGCCGTTGATTATCTCTCTCAACCTTTTTTACAGCCTTTTTGGGGGTATGTATCATTTTTTCCTCCTTTTCACTGGTCATTCCTGGAGAATCCTTCTCTTTACTGCCCCCTTCCCCTCCCCCTCTTTATTTTATAATGGGAAAAAAACATGGTTTTAGGCGGCTGACAAATGTCTGATAGCATATGTAGTGTTTCCCACAATAACCCTTTAGCTCTCCAGGGAGAGAGGGAGGTACATTTCCTACTCCCTCTAGAACCAAGATTGGTCATTATAGTTACAACAGCATCCAGTGACTTCTCATTCTTTTCATCTTACATTGCTGTCATCGACACGTGTGTTTGTTTTCCTAATACTGCTTGTGTTCCTTTGAATCTGTCACCTGTCATTTGACGTAACCTGGTAATACTGCATTATATTCACATTACAGTTTGCCAGTCATTGGGCACTCATTTTGTTTCCAGTCTTGGCCTCTCCTTTGTTGCTACTTTCTGTGAGTTTATTACCACACTTCCCTATAACTTCCCTTTTGTCATTTGGTAGTTTAAAAAAAAAATCTGTAAATTTAAAGAACAAGTAACTGAGCTTTGCTCAACTTGTATAATTTATAGAGGTGAGTAGTAATAGTAGTTGTTAATAATAATAGCATTTATATAATGTTTTGCATTTTGCTAAGAGCTTGCATATGTCAACTCATTTGATCCTTTACAACATGCCTATGAAGTAATTGCTATTATATTAGCCTTATCATTTATAGATGATGAAATTGAGGCTGAAAGAGGTGTGCATAGTACAGGGTCACACAGCTAACAAAGTATCTGAGGCAGGATTTGAACTTGGGTGTTTTTGGCTCCCAGTCACTGGTCACACTGGTGGGTACCCAGCTATCTAGCTTAGTAAAAATCTAAAAGGGAATACAGTTCTTGAGGATGGACGTGTGGATTTTATGTTATCTGCTTTGGTGACTCAGAGGTCTCTTATTAGCTTCCTTTTTGGCTCTGTTCCATGTAGGTTGGTTGCTGGATAGTGGAAATTCTGGATAAGAGCAACTTGTAGAAGATAGGAAAAGGAGAGGAGGAATAATAGTGTGGGTTCCTTTTTTTTGGTAGGTTTCTTCTATTGGCTCTGAAGCATTACATTTTACTTGCAAATATGCTTCAGAGAAACTGGTGTCAACTGTTTCCCTTGGCAGACTAGGAATATGATTATTCTTTTACTCTTTTGCTAAGCAGTGTATTCATTTTAACAAATTTCCATCACTGTAAAGTAATTTGGATATCCCTTAGAATCTGCAGGATCCTTTCAGTTCCTTTGTAAACTGTGTATTGTATGCCAGCCTGGAATGTTAACCCATTTTTATTGAAGAATAACAGATTTCTTCTGAGGGTTACTTACATTCAGCAACCTGAAAGAGCACCACTTTAACAGGGAAAAATGAAGTAATAGTCTCTAAATATTCAACATATTTGCCTCTCCCTGCCTTCCTCTTCATCTACTAACAGTCAGGAAAAATTAGGTACCCACACTACGTGTCAGGTAGTGTTCCAGCAGCTGACTTTACTGTCCCTTACAATCTCTGGATTTTTGAATAGACATTCTCAGATGTTAATGTCTACTCATTAACAGCTTGATTTATTGCTGTGCATTGAAACTAGGAGACTGATAGATTTCCATTCAGTACAGTTTGAATTTTTTTCTCAGCCAAAAATCTTCCCCCACCCCTTACCCCTACCCCAAACAACATAGATCTCAAAATGTGTAACTCATTGATTTAAAAATCCATGTCTCCATGAAATAACTGGAAGGGGTGGCATGAGGTTTATAGCCATTACATCTATGTGGTCTTTTAAGAAGTTGTGATGTTTCCCCATGAAATTAGGTTGGGGCAATTGTGTGAGACCTTCTGGAGGGGAAGTGGAGATGAAGCTGTAAATTTATGGTAATATTCAATTAGTGCCAACATCTGCTTTGTTAAGACAAATTTACATAAATTCTTCTATGGGGTGGGGGGACAAAAGGGAATTATTTTTGGGTTTAACTAATTCTCTTAAAAAGGAAAACATCTAGGAGGAGGTTTGGTGCAGAGTGATGATTGAAGGAAAGTTGGTATGATTCAGTATTACTACCATAGCTGCTGTTGAGCAGTAATCGGGGTCTGAATCCTAGTTTGTCCCTCATTTGGCCTGAGTAAATCACTTCAGTTCTTTGGGACCTCAGTTTCCTCATGTATAAAGAAGAGGTTCAGACTGCCCAAGTGTTTGTGAGCTCTGTGTAATGTGGTTCAGGTGCTGGCACACCCAAAAGAGAAAAGCAATAAATAGACAGTGCCTAAACTGCGTGGAGCAGGTGAATTTGTTTTCCTGGGGAAATGGCCTTTAGATCATAATGCTTCTTTCCTCTGTTAGCAGCCTCATGAAATTAGAACCAGAACTGGGAAGGAAGGCCAAATGTTGGCTGTTAGTGGAGTATTTAAAATCAGATAACTGTGAGGGCTATCATTTTTAATGCCTTACTTTTGAATAGGCCTTAGCATCTTCAGATCCATTCACATCCTTTCTCTCATTTGATTCCAGTAACCCTGTAGGTTATTAGGTAGGGCAGTAAGGTGTTGGTGGGGTGATACGTCCCTATTTTGCAAATGGGGAAAATGAGGCCTGGAGAGCTTTGAGAAACTTAAATGATATCAAAGATCTGAAATCTCACATTTCACTTTTTAAAAATCATACATAACTGTATGTGTGAACCACAGGATGGGGAGGAATACTGATTGTGCTAGGGATGTTCCTTGACCCTCAATTTTTGGATCTTTTCGTATTCATACATTATTTATAGGTGTGCTGTGCATGAGTAAATATATACCATCCACAATATGTACACACTGTCTTCCTTGTGGTTTGGGTCAGTTTAAGTTTTGTTGCTGTAATTGTTCCTAGTGCGCAGCACATAGAAGGTTCTTCATAGATGATACCTTGAAGATTGATGTTGAAATGGGATTGGGGATTTGGGCCTGTTCAGATCATTGTTAAGTTGAAATAGTCAGACATGCTGCTAAAGGTTGGAATGGACTGCCTGGGGCAGTGGGATAGAGTGAGGATGGCATGGGCAGTAGTCACGTAGGCCTTTCAGGCTTCCATAACTTAGAAGCTAGAGATTTGGATATTAGCGGATTGATGCTTCTTGGAGAAACATTTAACTGGATGACACCTGAGGTTGTTGGCAACTCTGAGATTCTTGTATTGTGATGCAATCCTCTAAATTAGAACTGGTGGTTCCCCTCTCCAGCCTCTTCCCTTCCTCCACTCCTTTTGGTTAAAGCTGGGGTTGGCATATGCCATGCTAGGCCTTTATTTGGAACATTTCTCTCTGGGGCAGATGAGGAGTGGGGTATGTGGTTGCTTGCTCGTTGCTCAGTCATTCTATCTTCTCTCACACCCTCTAGAGCCTGCTTCTTTCCCCCCCATCAGAGCCCAAGTTTAACGTGGAGGTTAAGGGACCAGCAATTGGATGGTCAGACAGTACCACTGCCTTTTTTAGAACATGCCTAAAATGAATTTCAGTCTTACCTATAAAGAAAAAGTCTTTTAAAAAAAGGATAGGGAAAAAAATTGTCTGAGCCCTGATTCCGGTGTTTTGTGGGTAAAAAGTGAATGTTACTTTAATCCAGAAAATCTCTAACCCATTGAACCAAAAGTTCTCCTGAGAACTGAAATGGGAAGAGTTGTTTACTGGACTTGCTACAGTTAACAGCCATTGTGTCTTTTTTGTTGTCATTAAAAGCTCTGTGGTACCTGGCCAGATGCAAGTGTCTATGATGAGGAGAGTTGGTGAGGTGGTTTGTGGATGAGTTATTAAAAAAAAATCAATTTTCATTAGGTTCAGCGGTCACTTGTCCTGGGGCCCAGTCACTGCTTGTTTTCTGTTTTTTAAAAGACATTAACAAGACAAAGCCAGCAAGAACAACAGGCCAGTTTTCTGTTTGCCAAAGAACTCTTCTTGCCTTTCCCCATCCCACTTATGGAGCATACTTTGGTTTTCTCGGGTTTTATTCAGTTTTAACTTTAGTTTGACTGTTTTTCCCACATACCCCTTACACAAAAGATGACCACCTCTGTCAGGCCAGCGACTGTTTTGGGTGGGTCACAGAAGTAGGAGGAAATGGAGACTCTGAAAGGGGGAGCATGTCAGAGCCCTTCTGTGTTCGCACAGAAAGGTATGCTTCCAGCTCCTGTCATTTCATTTCATTTTCTGTTCTTACTGTAATGGGAGTCTTTCTTCATACTAGATTATAGTGCTTTACGAAAAAAAATCCTTTCCAAACCCTTACCTTTGAATATCCCATGGAAGGCAAAACAGAAGATCAATGCCTAAATTAAAAGCAATAGCAGCCTTTTGTAGAGTGCTTTAAAATCTACAAAACACTTCAGTGTATTCTATATCCATTGATCCTTGTGACAGCTTGTGAGGTAGGCATTTTACAGCTGAGGAAACTGAGGCTTAAAGTGGTTAAGCGATGTATCTCTGGTCCCTAGGAGGTCAGAGGTAAAATTTGAATCCAGGTTGGCTCCTTGACTTTCAGGTTAGCCTTCTCAATAATATACCAGGCTGCCTTTACCAGCTTTGTTAAGTAATGTGTTTTTACTAGTCCATTTAAGAGGAAAAAACACATCCAAAAAAACCTTCTACTAGGTAGTAAATGGAATGAGTGCTACCTAATTGCTTCCGATATTAAATTGTTGCTTGGGCAAGTGTTTTGAGGTATACTTTCTAATGGAATAATTCTCAGAATGAAAAAAATACTGCTTGAGATTATACTAACAGTCGTTCCTTATAAGTAATTTCCAAATCCACATTAAACCTGTCATAACCCGCCATCTCTTCTTGTCTTAAAAAAAAAAAGGTTGATAATTTCATATTACCTTCACTAAAGAGTTCTTCAACTTCTCTTAGGCTCTGCTCTTTTTTTTGCATTTTTGCCAGTGGTGTAAAATCAAACTCTGTGTGGTTCCCAGGGCATTGTGCATGACGAAGACCCAGGAGTTTTCATTTTTCGACACTGTAGTACTTGCATGAACTAGAGCCTGTCTAGAGGAGCGTTTTCAGGATAATGAAAGAAAACCATGAAGAAAATGGAAATCTGTAGCCTGAAGAAAAGAAGATTTGGGGGATAGGATTGTATTATCTGCCTAAATGAGACTTGAGACTTGGTCTGTTTGGCCCCAGATAGCTGAGCCTAGGAGTGATGAGTGGCAGAAGAGAAACAGATTTAGAATCAATGTTGCCTTGGGGAGGTTGGGGGGAAGGTACTGGATTCTCCTTTACTAGAATTCTAGCAAAGACTGGATGGTCACTTGTTGGGGATACTGAAGAAAAGATTCCTTTTTTTTTTTTTAACATATGTAATAGTTTTAGAAAATTTAATTTTTTCACTATCTTGACAACTGCGATGAACATTTGTATAAGCAACAGAAAGAGGACAATATATAAAATTGCAAATTTCTGTTATACATGTCTTATTTTTCTATTAAGTGTATAAACCAACATGTCAACAAACAAAGCTGTTGCTATCTCAGGGGACATTCTTATTCAAATACTGACTGGAATAGATGACTCCTAAGAATGAGGACCCTTCCAGCTTGAGAATCTGTGGGACAGTCCCTTTTCGTCTATATTCCCAAGTGTGCAGATGTGTGAGGCTCTCCCCTCCCAATCCCTGTGTATGTGCAGATATGTGTATATGTATGTATGCATGTGTATATATGTATAATTTTTTTGGGGGGGGATATATTTTGGATCTAATCCCTTTGTATATCAATTTTCTGACCACTTGCATCCCAGAAGTTCCTAATTTGACTTTGAGAAATAATTCTGTAAAATTATCATGTACTACTCCAGCTCTCATTGACTCACTCCCCCTTCCTTAGAGCTCTTATATTTTGTGCTGTACCAGAGTTTTATGTGTACCTTGGCACAAGGCTGGACAGGTCAGTAAATTTACCTAGATTTATTAAATTTATTGTTAAATTTATTTGTTATTATTAAATTTATTAAATTCATCCATTATTCTTTGTAAAAATCATGCTTTCTCCTAATGAAATGATACTTGTAAGGATCTGCAATTTCTGCTACCATGTATACTTTACAGATACAGATCTCAATCCATCACTAATTTAATAGATTATTAACCTTTTTTTGTATTTTATGTTTTGGACCCTTTGGCAGACTGAAACCTTTGGACTCCTTCTGGGAATCATATTTAAAATTTAAATTTAATTTTAAAATTTTATACATTTTAAAATACGTAAAGTAATACATAGGATTAAAAAAGATACCAATTATATTGAAATACAAATAACAAAATATTTTTTAGAGAAAGTTCATGGGTCCCTGGTCAAGAGCCTTGTTAATACAGTTCTCATGAGGGTTTCTTTGGCCAAACATTTCATTATTTTTTGGCCAATCTGGTCACCAGCCTCTCCAAACTTAGCGCAGCAGATCCTTAGAAAAAGGCAAAGCCTTTCTGAATGGTTGGATCAGCCAGGGTTCGTGCTGCATTGGCAGTGTTGGAACCCAGAGTCGCCTTGCTGCCAAGACGAGGCAGTGAAGTAGGTGTTGAGTGGAGAGTGAAATATTTTCTTGAATGGCCTCCTCAGACCCAAACTTTTAAATGGAACAGGACTGGCTGGTCAGCATCTACAGGCTATATTTTTCCCAACCAACACATTATTTCTTAGCAACCCTATCTTACTGAGATTCTAATTCTAAAAATGTGTATATGCTTTTTATGAGCTCTAAGAGGTGGTGCAGAAAATCAGTTCCACACTGTTATTTATGCCTTTTTCTTGGAGACTTTCTCCATCAGTAAGTAAAGTATCTCTGTACCTGTCATTTGGCAACTGTTTTTTCTTTGTCAGTGGGAATTTCACCTAGCATAAAGCAGATGATAATAGAAGGAAAACATCTATTTCTGTTAACTGTCGCTCACTTCGTTAGTTTCTGACTTGTCTCTCAGGTAGCCTCTTAGGTCTCTGTCTTGATTATTTTCTCCATTTAGGGACACTTGTATGGTATGTTATTCATATTCTCTAAGAACGAATTTCAAGATTCTCACGTTTCTGTGATTAAAATCTCAAAGGAATAGGAAAGTGGATTTTTGGTCTGGGTAAATGTATGAAGGCAGGTGGGAGGTGACATACAGTGGAAAGAGCAGCAGGCTTTGGGGATCTCAGTGTAGCCCTTTCCTCTGCCCTGGGCCTCTCCCCCCACCCCCAAACCCCTTAGGGCAGGCCACTTCACTTTTCTTCTGTAAAATGATCAGTGTGAACTAGGATGATGATATCTTCAGTTCCTAAAATTTTTTAGAGCTGTTACAAAATAGAGGTGTTAGGGGCATGTATGGAAATGAGTTAGAAAAGGCATTTGGAAATAGCTCTCATAATGCCCCTAATTTATCTCTGGGTAGTGTCAGCTTTAAGTAGCTGGGGTTATCTTACTGTTCTGGGCAAAACTCTATCTGGGAGAAATGAGGTTAAAATTTATCCACTTCAGGAGGCCCAAGACCCATCATCCACCTGCTGCCCATGTTTGAATATTTAATTTTCATTCTTCAGCAGAAGGGTCTTGGAGGGCAGAAGTGGAGAAAGGACATGGAGTGAATGCTTTCTCATTTTTCTAGAGATCCAGATTCTTTTCCTTTCTCATTACTGATAAATAGTCAGAAGCAGAATTTTGAAAATGTTAATGGTATGACAGTTTTGGGGGGAAATTGGATACCTTCAGGTTTCAAGAGTTTGATTTCCACCCTTTTCCTCCTCCCCCAATTAGTTATTCTGTTATTGTGAAGATTCTAGCTTTTATTTAGAAATTAATGAGAGAAAGAAAGGTCTTCACTTTTTTATTCTGGTGTGATGTTACATAAAAAAGAACACCCCCCCCACCCCACTGCCACCCTCTGCAAAAAAAATCCCCACAAAACTGCCCACCCCTCAAAACACCTTTTTCTAATAGTGAAAAAGATCTTCATCAGAAATAAAGCCATCTAAAGTCAAGGACTGATCTGGAGAATGTAAAGAAAACACTGAATGCACAAAATAATGCACTTGATGGAAAACAAGGTTTAAAAGGCTTGTGTTAAATGATTGATTAATCAAGGCATGCTAGACTTGAACACTTGAACACCCCCTCTCCCCCCATAACATCATCATAGCTGCTCTTAGCTCATTCAAAAGTAATAAACTGCATCAGTAATTTAGGGGCCGCACTCAAGCTCTCCTTAACTGCTTGCAGCCAGGAGAGTAATGACAGCATTTAAAATTACAGGCAGATAGCTCATTTCGGCCCCTTTCCGTTTCAAGTTATGAATGGAATTTATGAACCAATTACTTGGCGGTGGAGTCTATTTGGAAAGACCAAGTGGTCACGTGATATGTCTAAAGCTTATTATTTTTTGGGGGGGGGTGTGTGTGTATGTGGGGGTAAGCCCTCTTCAACATTTTCTTCATACACAGAGGTATCAAGGAACTCTGGGAGTTCCCTGTGATTAACAAGACAACATTCTAATGACTGATTTGGGACCCTTTTGGGAGAGAGGTCAAAGTTGCTCAGCCTTGCAAAGTTACCAGCAATAAAGCCCTGAGGTTTCCTTGAGCATTGTAGGTGTCTGGGATGTACAAGTAGACAAGTGAATATACAGTTAAGAGCTGTGAGATGCTTTTTTTTTTTTGAAGAAATTTTTATTGTTATCTTGTTTTTACTTCACCATCATTTCCAAATGTATCCTTGCCTCAGCTTCTCCTTCTCTTCACAGAGAGCCATCATTAGTAAATTGAAACATTGCAACTCCTATTTTGTCTATTTCTAGCCCCCTTCTTTCTGCCCAAAAAAATCAAAGCCAGAACAACAAATGGGAATTGTTTGAAGTCATTTATAAAAGGTGATATTAAAATGATATTACATTCCATGAAAGTGCTTCCAATTCCCGTATCAAAAAGGGCTCTTTTTTTTTTTTTTAAGGTCAAAGATATTTAAAATTTTTAAAGAATAGCAGGGAAAGTAGTATCGGTAGGGTGAGATTTGAACTCTGCTTAATTTGTGTTTCAAATTTCACTTTTGTAAGTAAGTAATGCTCATCACAGGAATTTCACTTTTGGTTATTAGGTCTAGCAGTATGGGTCTGAAATCAGTCATCTGTGGGTTTTTGAGATAATTGTAGAAAGTTCATCTTATTTTTCTCACAACAATGATTGTGATTGGAACTGGCCATATTTGTGCTAATGAACAGGGTTCTGGCCTTTCTTCTTGTAGAAGACAAAACTTTAAAACAGAAGGAATGGGTTAGATGTTATTTCTGGATGGCAGTGAAGTCTAATAAAAAACTTTTTTAAAAAAGGAGCATTCATATATCTATCCTTCCTTTGACCTGGTATAGAAAGTGGGGAAATAAGATGGTTACTCTCTTTATGTGACTCGGAGGAGGAAGACACCCCAAAGCTCAAAGCTCTAGTGCTCCATCCTATTCAGGAAATGGGACTTAATCCTGAGAGCTCTGCCCACTGTGGCTGAGGAGAACTGCCCTTGATTAGCCAATAAAAGCAGTTTTCTGAATGTCCAGTTTTAGTGAGGTGAAGTTGTGTTAAGGAATGTTGAAAATTTTTCTGAAAGTGAACATTTTAATTGGCATAGGATTAGTTCTGCTTGTTGTTAACATATAAGACGGGATCAGCAGTGATTAAAAAAAAATATGCAATTTCTGATGAAAGCAGATAGGTGCTGGTGGTAATTATGTCTCCTGAGGAGCTGTGTACACAGTCGGCAAGCAATAAATGTTTTTTGATGTTTTCTGCACAAAGGATAATAATTCATGCTTCCCAAATTCTTTGCAAGTTAGCATGATCACTATCCTGCTCCTCAGCAAGTTAGATTTAGTACCAACAATTGCTCTGGAGGACAATTTTTATTAAAGAATATTGAAGATTGAGGAGAGGGGTTGCTACTTTGGTAAGTAGTAACTGAATGGCTTCGATTTTAGTGTGCGATGTTAGTTTTCAGGGCTGTGTTGGTGTGCTTTTTATGAGGAGTGTTCTCCTAGAGACAGGAAGGTGGGCAGGCTGCAGACTTTTCTCTCTCACTGCTAAAACCAGATTTCCTCTTGTTTGATCCCTCTTATTTTATACTAGTCTACTTTTGCTAAGTAGAAATTTTTCACCTGTACCTCTGCTTCAGAAAATAGAAAATGAAGGATGGGCCACTAGGCAGAGGACCTCTCAGTTTTTATGTTCATGTTAATTTATGATGAGCAAAAAAGAAGCCTTAGGCATGTAACTATATATGTATGTGTGTGTGTGTGTGTGTGTATATATACACACATACACACACACACACACACACAGGAGGGCAGGGACTGATGATCTGCATTTCTGTTGTTGACATTGCATTCCCAGCTCTCAGCCTGAGGTAGGTGCTTCATAAATAAGTGCCTAAATGGGTATTACTTGTTATGTTTAGAGCTGACTGATTGGAGTTAGGATACCAGCTCTGATTTGTAGTGAACTTTGCTTCGTAGGGGCAAGGAATATTGTAGTCTTTTAGAAATGAGTTCCTTCCTTACACCTCCATTTATTTTTTATAGAAATGGGTTAGTCTTTAGGTTGGATTCCTACCGGTTGTGTGATCCCATCCACTAAGCTGCATGCGACAAGAGAAGACAGCAAGTAGACCCAAGAACAACTGATTATCTTCTGATAAGGGTCTTCCCCTGACTTTGAGTGAGGTTTTCTTGAATGGATTTTAATCTTGGGCTTGGAGTCAAGAAGACACGCTAGCTGTATGACCCTGGGTCAGTCATTTAAGTCTGCCAAATGAGAAGGATAATATAGACCCTACCTGTTAGGGTTGTAGTGATTAGTAAAGTGCTTAGCCTGGCCCATCTCCTTCCCTGCCTCCCTTCTTTTCCTTCCAGCCAAATTGAGGCACACCTTTATAGAAGGTGGAAGAGACCTCGATCATTTAGTCTGGCTGCTTCATTTTACATAATAGTAAACAGGTCATAACCTGCCTAAACCAGCTACTAGCATATTTGCCGTTCATGTAAATTATCATGATCTTTAAATGTGGAGTTATGCTTTCTGCTTGAGCTATTTTGAAATATTGAAGCAAGAGCTATTTCTTGCAGACCCTGGGAACTGGAAAGTTGGATGGGAGAGTGTTTACAATTAGGTGCCTAATAGTCCCCCTTCCAGCCCACTGGATCATGGAGTAGTTAGAAAGTAGTGAGGCTAAAGATTTGTAAAGTATGTTATTTGCAGATGCCCCAACTCCCTTTCTACCATTAGGTTTTGGCACAAAGGATTGAATCTTATTCAGTAAGAAGAATCTTAATATGGTGCTTGGACTTAAAAAATCACAAACTAGAGTTAACTGACTTGGGGGAATTTACCTTATCCTTCAATTTTGCTTGGAGAATACGGAACAAAGAACCATTGGGGTGTTCTCAGGGAGAGCAGTGTCTAGCTCCCTCTGTACCTCTGGACTGGCTTTCTTATTGAATAGGTTAGGTGAGGGTGGGGGGCCGGGGGGAGGAGAGGGATTCCTACTGAGCTTACTTTCCATAATCAGACTTTTGGTGTTATGGTCCTTATTTGATATGAGAGATTATTTGGGTTTGTGGAAATTTATAGCTTTGAGGAGTCACTTATTGTGGTCTGCCTTACCATCCAGGAAAGATGAGAATCCATAATAATATTACGGTATTCAGTATCAAAAGGCTCCAAAGGTGGGGTTCATAGCTCAGCTCGTAGTCCGATCCAGCTATTGTCCACTTATTTGCATTTCCTGGAAAAAAACAAAACACCCCACCCATAAACCAACAACAAGGAACCAGCAGCTTAGAATGTCTGTGTAAAAATCCCTTCATAATACTGGATTGCCAGTGCTCACTCTGGGTGTCTTCTCTTTCTTAGTTCAGCTTTTTTCCCCCCCAAGTCTCTGTTTAAGAAAAGAGGAAGAAGAAAAGCAATAAGAAAAACTGATCAGTATAGCTGAAAATATTTGCAGTGTTCCATACCAGCGGACCCTCCCACCTTGGGTTGGGGATCTTTTCATATCTCTTCGTTAGGGTCTTTTTTTTTTGGGGGGGGCGGTAATTGTTCAACTTTCACTTGTTTCATGGTAGTGATTTTATTTACATTGTTATAGAAATGTATATTGTTCTTTTAGCTCTGCTCAATTGATTTTTGTATCCATTCATGTCAGTCTTTCTTTACTTTTCTTTCTGCTTTCTTCAAATCCCAACTGAAACCTCTATAGGATTATAGCTCTCTATATAGCTCTATAGGAGTTTTGTACAGGAAACTTTCCCTGGTCGCTCTTATTCTAGTGCCTTCCCTCTGTTGCTTATTTCCTATATATCTTGTGTATAGCATGTTTGTAAGTAGTTGTTTGCATGTTGTTTTCCTCATTAAATTGTAAGCTCCTCCAGGGTATGGCCTATGTTTTATGTTTCTTTGTATTTCCCCATGCTTAGTATAGTGCATGGCATACAGTAGGTGGTGGCTACTGTCATTCATCATTTCTTACAGCACAGAGCACCATGTTTTGTTTAGCTGTTCCCCAAATGATGGAACACCTGCTTTAATAAACTTTTAAAATCATTCAACAAATGCCTCCATTTAGTGCCATCTTTGAGTTTGTTCTGAATTCAGTTGTTGTCCATGGCTCTCTTTTAGAAGTAAGAAATACAGTGTGTGTGTGACAGAGAGAGAGAGAGAGCAAGGTCTTGATCAAAGTATGCCATCTTTCCTTACGATCCTTTAAACCTCAAGGTCATGCTTTAGAAAAGGTAAAATAGTTTGCTACATTATTTACTTATTATTGATTGTGTTTTTGTTCAGTTGTTCACTTAATTGTGTTAAGTATCGGACAAGGTGCTGAGAATACAAAGATTAACGATGACAAAAACCATAAAGCCAGCCCCTCCTCGAGAAAGGAGGGAAAGAAACACACGTTTTAAGTAGTCCTTCCTGTGTGCCAGACACTGGCACTTAGTTGATATTCTGCTGCATGAAGGAGTCCGAGGTGATTCACACCATTTTGGTACTGTCTCCTTTCAGCTTTTTTCATGGGGTTCTTCCCTCTCCCTTCATCAAATCTTATCATCTCTGTTTCATGATTTAATTGAAGTCACTAAAAAACAAAACCAAATCCTGAATTCACTTACAGAGGAACCCGTTTGCAGTTGGTTCTGTCTTGCTTGGGTTGCTCTCCCCTCTAGTTCAGTCACCTGTGATCCATTGAGGATCTGTTCCAGGATATAACCTTTCTTTTAATTGTGCACTCACCTAATGATTTTATGGTATAGGCCATAGTTTATTAACTGTAAAATACTATATAAAGAGGAGTTATTAATTTCCACAATGTCTGCTGAATCTTTGCCTCTTCTAAAGGAAAATACATCTTAATCTCTGATTAAAATGTAATGCATAATGCTAAACTTGTATTGCTACAGCATTGTAAAGCTGCCCACACAGCAATACTGTGAAATAACAGGTAATAACAAATAGGAAGTCCTCATTTTTACAGATGAGGAGACTGAGCATCAGAGGGATTTAGAGAGTAGGTCATGGTCTATGATGGGGAAACAAACCCAAATATTCTGGCTCTGAGGCCTTCACTCTTTTCGGGTGGCATGTTGGCTCCCTCTTTGTGGAGTCTGATGCAAGGTACATCTGTTTGGACCCTATCCAAGGTGATTTAATAATTGAAGGATCTTAGTATAGAATGTTTCCACTGTCATTCCCACAACATTCAGGACATCTAGTATAGATTACTTCTTAGACCTGTCACTTTATCAGAGAAAAAGAAATCTGACAAACTCTGGGTTTTTTGTTACTGTCTTTGAAAGTCATACTGGCTGCTTTCCCACCTCCCCTCTTCCTCTTTTAATTCGCATTCCAATAGAGTGCAGTGCCTTAGGTCTGTTCTGTTATTGCCTTACCAAAACCTACAATAAAATAATCTTATGTACCCCACCTTCTGAGAAGTCCACCTCTGAGGCCTCATTGCTGTTAGCAGAGGGGGCCTAGGTTTTCATAGGTTACTCATTAGTGTGCAGATCTCTTTCCCTCCCCTAAGGCTTTCTATTACACAGTGTCTGTCTGAGGACCAGTGTAGGAGGTGGGCACTGGGTGATGGAAATGTATGTGTGAAACAGGCCAAGAAGATGTGGAACAGTTGTGATTTCTAGCAGTGGACAGAGTTCATACACTAAAGGAAAAAAATAAGCGTCAGAGGGATAAGAAAAGAATGATCTCTTTAATAACTTCAAAACAAGTAACAACTTATAGTACATAAAGCTCTTTGATATTTTTAATGCAAATATTATTACTTCTTGTTCTCCAAGGCTGTACAGCTCTAAATTCTATTATCACGATGAATTATGGTGAAAGAACTGAGAACCTAGAACCTAGAAGTTGTGACTTTCTCAAGGTGTGGTGAGGGGAGTGGGACACCTCTTTCTGCTTTCATGCAATTGTACCTGGTCACCCTCACCCTCCCAACTTGGAAAATCTCTAATCTTTCCATCAAGTAGAAATCAGAGTACCTGATTTGTATCCTGATTATTGTTTTCTTTTAACTAATTGGTGCTATTGATCAATTAAAAATCTGTCTCCTCCTGTATCATGGGGTCCAGGCTGAAGCTGAGGAGGCCTGGTTCTGGTTTGCTGTGCCATTGGCATGCACTACTTAAGCAGTTGTTATGCTCAAAAGCTCAAACCTTTGTTTCCTTTCACCCACTACAAAGGTCACACAGCTATTAAATTACAGAAATAGAGCTTGAACCCATGTCTTATCCTATACCTCATGCTTGTTTTCGAGTGGAACTTTATGCAGTTCCACTAACCACTCTAGAGTGCTTATCTATTTCTATTTTTGAGACTGAGCCTCCTGATCTTGCCCAAACTGGATGGGTAGTGGCCACTTCCAGGCCAGTCCCACTGCTCATGGGTATAGATGCCTTAACTTCATTGTTTTACAGCTTGGACTGGTTCTTCCCTTCTTTCGCAGCCTGATGGTCACCTGCTTCTAGGGGCTCACCATATTGGCAGTGGACATCTGACTTCAGCCCTCCCACAGCTCTGAGTTCCTAGACTGGAGATTTGGGGCAGCTGCTTGCCCTGCCCCCAGAAGCAAGTATTACAGATTTTGGCTCACAAGTTAGCATGGTGGTGTTTTTTTGAGGTGTGTGCATAGTTATAATCTGATTCTGGTGCTTTGCTAACAAAAAGCCCTTTCTTGCCTGTTGGTCATTGGGTATCTTAACAGAAAAGTTTTATTGTACCTACCCCACATATGTAGGGAGTCAACCTTACATTTTGCTGACTTAGTGACATCTGTGATAAAAAGAGGGGCAGAAATACCTTCAGACTAGAATGGCCAGGGTTATTGCTTGAGAGGCTTTCTTTTCCGTAATCACCAGTCAGCTGAATAGCTTACTTTTAGGGAGTCAGTAGAGGGAGCTTGTTGGAGGATAGAGGTACTTGGCCTTTTGTAATCAGGTTTGCAAAGCTCTGTGTGCTTCTTGAGTTATTAAGGTTGTTGTCAGGAAAGGAACAAAGGAAAGGTTAAAAAACCATGATGCATGCTGTAGATATGTGCTATTTGTAGACTGTGGACTCCATCTTCCATTCTGGAATTCTCCTTTTCTATTGTAGGCCAAAGAAGGGGTTTGTGAGAAGAGACATTGCAGTGTCCCCAGTACATTGAGAGACATTGCAGTGTCCCCAGTACATTGATCTGTATGGCGATTGATTTGTCCTGGGAGGCGGAAAGCAGCTTCTCTTCCCCCTATTCTTCTCCCCCTGCCCTCCCAATCAGTTTCCAACAGAATATGACCTGGTTTAGGGTTAGAATTGGCCATATTCTCTGGTGTGATTAATGTTTCTCTTCTAGTTTCCATATAAAGGAGTCCATCTGTGGGGGAGTTTAACTTTTAAGCCAGAATACAGGGTTGATGTATGAGAGTAAAACATTTTATTTCCCAGTAGACCACAGTGTCTTGGTTTGGTACTTGGCAGAAGGCAGATGTCATTGTTGACTGAGAATAAACAGAGTTCAAGGGGTGCTAAGGTTTCCCTCAGTCTTAATTTCACCCATGTCTTTGGAGAACTCTTTTAAAAACCTAATTGGTTGACATTTTGTATATGGGAGATTTACTTAGCAGTTCAAATGGAGTCTCTTTGGGTTATTTGTACAGTATATGTACATTTTTATAAGGAGTTAAATTTTTTTTTTGTGAGAGAGAGTGTGTGTGTGTACATGTAATTGTTTAGATCCTTTCTTTTAAGACAGAGGGTACCTAGTATTAGCTGTTGTGGTTTTGGCAAAGATTAAAGAGTGTAGGAAGGAATTCGCTTTAAACTTTTAGACTGCTGGTGGTTAGGGACAGACACTGACTTTGTTTTTGATTCTGTTGAGATATATGTATATAGTAACAGGAATTTCCATGAATTTAGAGCTTGCTTGAATTTCTGCATAGGGTGTAATTTTAGGTATTAGAAATTTTGAGATCAGAAATTGCAAGTGCTCTAGTTTGCTTAGGAATTGTACCTTAACTTTCCATGATAAATTTCTTGTTTGATTTATTTATTAAGATTGTGTCATTAGATGACAGTATTTAAAAGTATATTTCAATGTATTTGATACAAAGTAACTTAGGCTTCTATAGAATCATAGCTTTAGAACCCCAATGGATCTTAGGCCCCTACATTTTACAGATGAGGTTATGGAGGCTCAGAGAAATTTAATTGACTTGCCCAATATCATATGTTTGGTAGAGGCTGTTTGGTTTTCTACTTGGTAGAGTTGAGATTTGAACCCAGAATCTTAGCATTTCTCTTACTGTACTCCCTCTGCCTTACTATCCTGAAATTATCTCAACATGATTTGGTGAATGAACAAGTGAAAAATCACTTATTATATGCCAATTCTGTGCATACACATCAGAAGATCAAGAGGGTTCTTTCTCTCAAGGAGCTCATACTCTAATTGGAAAAGACAGTACATAAGAAAATTCAGGTGCAGTGTGGTGATAAAGACCAGGAAGTGCTAAGGGTGAAAAAAACTGCTCTGGTGGTAAGGCCCAAGGTTCCTTAGGATTAGGAGTAATGGTGATTGTGAGATGTACTGGCAGGGCAGGTGATAAAACCTGGTTGGATGACCTCTTAGGAAGTGGTGGGAGATCAGATAGATATTAAGACCTCCAGGTCATGGGAAGGAAGACAATTGTTGCCTCCCATCTCAAGCAAGTCATGTGTTCAGTCCAGCAGCTAGCTAGCTGGGGATGAGGGTTCTGAGGATGGGCTCTTTGGAGGGGAGTGGAGGAGATGAAGGCAGGGAAAGAAGGAGAATGCCTCCCGAGTCTTTTTGCTGCTCAGCCATTTGTAAGAGGGGGGATACTTCTGATGGCTGGGTTTTTTCATTCGAGGAGGCCATATCAAGTTGGGGGGTGGGGGTGGGGCTGGGGAGAAAGGCTTCCTTCTGGGGAGGGCTTCATTTCCAATATATAATGACAGCATGTTTTCATCTTGAATTTACTTGGTACTAGTACCAACCTTAGTGTCACTTAGCACTACTGTGATGGTACTATTTTTATGCATGTTAACTAGACCTTGGCCTGTATACTTGACTTGGAGAGCGGGCGATCACTTTATAACAACTGAATATTCAATATTTTGAATAAACATGCTTTGATGCATGAGAAGGGGTGGCTGCAGAATGTACCACCCTTAAATATCACTTCCTTGCCTTATTTTGTGATATTTCTGAAGTTGATTCATGAGTTTTTTTTAGAATAAGAGGTCAGCAGGGAATAGAAGACAGAAGCCCAATTAATGCACATGTGACTCAGGAGTTAGCTGTATCTGTGTTGAGCATGAAAGGTTGTTGGAATGAAGAACTAATAGTAAGCGAGAAAGATTAATAGCTCTTCTTTTCTCCTGACCTTATTGCAGCACTTCAGAGTTTAAATGTGCATTTACTTTGTTCTGTTTTTAGTATATTGCAATTAACATTTTCATTCAAGCTTTAAAATTCCTTGGACCTCTGCCTAGGAAGAAGCTGTGCATTCCTAACTGGGTTGCTAAAAAACGACACATACACATTCCACTTGCCATGAAATGGTCAGGAATTTCAATAGTCAGTATGTGAAGCACTTATATTTCTTGGAGTTTTACCCTTCTGACAATTCAATTCACTCTCTTAAATTTCAAGTTTTGCTGATCTCTTTTTTGCAGTGGCATTTTCTTTAGAGACATTAAGAGCATAGTCTCAGGTTGATTATGTATTATCAGTATTACCAGTCTACCGATAATGGTTCACATTTATATTGCAATTTAAGGTTTACAAAAATGTTTTCTGCATAAACCTCTGAAGTATATAGTGAATGAATTATCCCTTATCTATAGATTGGGAAATTGAGTGGGAGAGCTAATGGATTTGGTGTCAAAGGACTTTGGTTCAGATCCTACCTCCTTGGCCAGGTCACTTCACGGCTAAGTCTCATTTTTTTCATCTGTCGAATGAGGGAGAAGTTGGGTTGGACAAGATAGACCTGTATGGCGCTGTTCCATCTTCAGATCTACAGTCCTGAGTGATTAGCAGATAGAACCAGTCCAGTTGCAGTTTTAATTTGAAACCATCCCCAGGATAGGAAAGCTCATTGGATGGAGTCTTTGTTTAGACTCTTTCCAGCATTAGCTGATTTGAGCTTAGAGTGACTGACCTTACCCCCTGGTGGCTATTTCCTGAAACTACAGTTTCTTTTCCCCACCATCTCTATTCTTCTCCTTTATTAAGAATCTTCCTCCCTTTCTCCAATCTTATGTTCAATGTATTTTTAAAAACACTCACAGCTCAGTTAATTCCACCTCAGGAAATCCCTTTATCACAAAGGTACACCTGTCTTTAATCTCTTTGATTCTTTCCTTTTCTTGCCCAATTACCTCAGGATAATTCCCTCCTCCTAATATCCCTCTCCCTTCCATTTAAGAGTCCCCCACACTCCCAAAAATGACCATAATTATGGCTGGCAAGGAGAAGAGTAGTGTTTGTGCTACATTTATGTCAAGGAAAAAGAACAGCCATATGAAATTAGCTATAGTAATTGTGCCATCATCTTCTGAAGTCCTTATTGGTTAGATTCAGAAGCCCTTACTATTGAAAAATGTGCTTAAATGACTCTCATTATCTCTGGACCACTTTTCATCTACCTCCTCTTCCTCTGTTAATTAAATAGTCTCTTCTTCAAAACATTCAGTTTATTTTGTATTCAGTTTCATTGTTCTCCTGAGTCTCAATCCAGAACTCTTTCCATGATGTCATGACTAGGGGTTTCTTAGGAAAAGTAACAAGAAAATAGGCATCACTTAATTTAGTAATTTACTTCTGATAGAACGTTTGAATGGGGGAATTGTCTGTACTAAGATTTTAGTTTTAGCTTCATCTGGCAATGTAATTGATTAATTTTTCCTTCTTCAGTCCCTTGTACCTTCTACATCTGAAGTCCAGGATGATTACATGTCCTCTGGTCTTGAGGAAAGGGTAACACTTAGGATTAGAGTGTTCTGCTTGGGAACGTGTAGTGCTTTCACCCTCATTAAGAAGACGTTCACATGTATCATTCTGTTATTCGAAAGAACCTTATTTACAGAGTTTTTTTGGAGAGGGGAAGAAGGATTGGCAGGAGGGGGAAATAAGGAACAGTCCTGACTTGTGATTTCGTTGAGATGGGGAATGCTGGGTGAGGAATTGCCCCTTGACCAATGTAGACCTGCAGTTTATCTTATTGTTCATAGACCATAGATTTTGCTTAGGTAATGAGGTAGTATAGTATTGGGGGGGAGTCAGGAAGACCTAGGTGTGACTGTGTAACTTGGGCAAGTCATTTTACTTTAAAAGTAAAGGTACCTTTACTTTAAAAGGTACTATTGTACCTCTCTCTGAGGATTGTTGTGAGGATAACAATTATAATATTTTTGATATTATTATTATTAATAAATATTGTTGCCTAGAGACACTGAGATTTTAACTGAGGGAAAAATTTGCAGCAGGTCTCTCTGATGAAGCACTCATTTCCAGAGCATATAAAGAGTAGATTCAGATTTATAAGAATAAGAACCATTCCTATTTGATAAATGTTCAGAAGCTTATGAACAGTAAGTTTTCCAAGAAAGAAATACAACCATCTGCAGCCATATGAAAAAAAATACTCCAAGTCACGAATAGTTAGAAATATGTTAAATAGAAATAGAAAAATGCAAATTAAAGCAACTCTGAGGTCCTACCTACCTCATACCCATTACATTGGCAAAGTTGACATAAAGGGAAGACAATAAGTGTTGTAGGGGCAGCAGGGGAGAGGTGCACATTAATGACATGTTAGTGGAGCTGCGAATTGATCTAGCCATTTTGGGGAAGCAATTTGAAACTCTGCCCCCAAAGTTACTAAACTCTGACCCAGCAATGTCACAGCCCCTTTGCCAGTGAAATCAAGATCATGAGTAATGGTTCTCCTTAGGTTGTAGTTTGCTGTTAGGTGGATTGAGCTGTTGGCTGCTATTCAAGGTGTATTTCTCCAGAAGAACTTTGCTGGTCTGAACTAGTCACTGCCTACTCTATAAACTCCAGTGGCATCCTATTGCCTCCAGGAGTAAATGTAAAATCCTTTGGCATTCAAACCCCTCCCCAATCTGGCTCTCTCCTGCCTTTACAACTCTTTGTGCACCTTAATGCCCAATATGTGGTTTTTGATCCACTGACAGCCTCCTGGCTGTTCAGTGAACAAGACTTGTATTTCCACTCCAGGCACTTTGCTCCCCAGGCCTGCAATGCTCTCCCTCCTCTGCTCCTCCTACCAACCTCCATGGCTTCCTTTTAAGTCCCAACTAAATTTTGGCCTTCTATACCTATACAAAGTCTTCCTCAACCTACCCCTGTGTCAGTTATTCCTATTTATCCTATAGGTACTTTGCTTTGTATGGTCTATTTGCTTATTGTCTCCTCCATTGGATTGTAAGCTCCTTGAGGGCAGGAATTTTCTTTTGATAGTACATGACACATAGTAGGCACTTAATAAATGTTTACTGATTGATTTATAAAATAGGTGTGGTATGCAGTGTCTAACAGTGCAGGGATGGCAGTTGGAATCTACATCATGGCTTTCTTTCAGGTTCTAGGAGAGTGCATTGGCCATGGAGGTGTATGAGGAAGGCCAAAGTTTCTCCACAGATCTAGCCTTCTCTTTGAACATTTCTAATAGTGGGTGGGGAACTTGAGGAAATTTATTCTCATTCTCTCTCTCTCTCTCTCTCTCTCTCTCTCTCTCTCTCTCTCTCTCTCTCTCTCTCTCTCTCTCTCTCTCTCTCTCTTTCTCTCTCTCTCTCTTTCTCTCTCTCTCTCCCCCCCTTTCCCTTTCCCTTTCCCTTTCCCTTTCCCTTCCTCCCCCATCCCAATCTCTCTCTTCACACACACACACACACACACACACACACACACACACACACACACACACACACACACACAATCTGAGAGCTCTGACTGTTACAAAGTTCTTAAATTGTCCAGCTCCAGCTCCCTGAAGTGGCAAGGCAGACAGACCCGAGGGATGCTGTTGCCTTATCATGGCCATTCCCCATCTCTTTCTCTCTCTCCCCACCATCCCTCTACCCCTTTAGACCTAGGGTTTTGATTTAGGGTCATAGAAGTGTCGATCTGTACAATTTAATTTCCTGAATTTCTGACATAAAGTCCTTAAACCTTTTAGTGTCCTAGTTACAGTAAACAAGGATGAGGTTTCTGTAGGAAATGCACAGATATGGCTTATTTGTCACAGCCTTACACGTAAGTGTAAGAATGATACCAGCCTGCCTCAGGCAGTTTGTAGAATAAAATAGGGAAAATCATTATTCCTTACTATTCCCCTCTAGGCAAAAGGGTACACTGCTTTTCACCTTGTATCTGTCCAAAAGACATTCAAAAAGCACTCATGTATATTTACAAAGGCAGGATCAGTTTAACTGACATGGCTCTTACAGTCTAGTGTAGGGGCCTAAGACAAATGGTTGTGCTGATGTTTTTCTTGGACATCACCATGAGTTTTCTCAGTGACAGCATGAGCCATTGCTACCTGAAAGAGTTGCTGGTTGCCACCACTAGGTCTGTATCCCACAGAGATCTTAAAGAAGGCTAAGGACCCACATGTACAAAAATATAGCAGCTCTTTTTTTGAAGGACTACCCCTTAATTGGGGAATGGCTGAGCAAGCCATGGTTTATGAATGTAACGGAATACTGCTGTGCTATAAGAAATGATGAGCAGGCAGACTTCAGAGAGGCCTGGAAAAGACTCTCATGAACTAATGCTGAATGAAGTGAGCAGAACCAGGAGAACATTGCACACAGTTACCAACAGCACTGTGTGGTGATCAGCTATAATTGACTTAGTTCTTCTCAATAATACAGTGAGCCAAGACAATTCCAAAAGGTTGATGATGGAAAATACTATCCACATCCAGAGAAAGAACTATGAAGTCTGAATGCAGTTTGGGGCATACTATATTTTCACTTTTTTTGTGTGTGGTTTTTCCCTTTTGTTCTGTTTCTTCTTTCACGACATGACTAATGTGAAAATATATTTACGTGATTATATATGTATAAACTGATCAGATTATTTTCCATCTTGGGGGGATAGAGGAAAATTTTGAATTCAAAATCTTATTTTAAAAATAGTTAAAACTCTTTGCATATAATTGTAAGAAATAAAATATCATTTACAAAAAAAAGAAAATAGTTGCTGGTTGCTACAGGCTCCCAAAGGTGTTGGGCATGCCTCCCCTCCCCCAGTGTCCTTAAAATGTTAACATACTCTGCTGCTGCTCTTTACGAAGGCAATATGGTATTCATATACTCGTGCTGGGAGTATAGCGTACTCTCTAAAAATCCAGAATGTCCAATTTGGTCTTAGGTTGCCCATGTCTTGCTTTGGGAATTTGTGTCAGGGTTCTAGGAGATCTTCAGGTGACTGGATCACAGAATTTAGATTTAGAAGGTACTTTGGAGACAGTAGAGGGAACTGAGGCCCCAGAAGATCAAGTTACTTGCCCTAGGTCACACAGGCAGAGTTGAAGTAGCAGCTCTTTTGACTCCAAATACAGTAGAAAAAGACATTTCTGTTACCAAGGACTATTGTGGGAGATTCCTTTTTCTGCATCCAGATACTATCAAGAATCAGAAATCAAATTTACTTCCTTCCAGGTAGTGGCGGGGAGGGGATTTTTTCCTCCAAGATGGTTGAGTGGGGGTGGTATACAATCCCAAATCTATTTTGTTCACAGATATGAGAGTAATGATAATAAAATGGAATAAATATTAAGAGGAAGATCTGTGATGCTGAAGGGAGTGTGTGTATCCTAATTTCACTGGTGGTAAGAGTTGCTCTTATCATTGATGATAATAGTCTTTTAAAACCAAACCAACCAACTCCAAGAATTAGAATAGGGGAAAGAGAGTCCATGATATGATAGGTGCATCTCCCTCTGCCCTGGAACCGAATACAGACAAGAAACTTTATATATTTATACTTTTCTTGAAATGTCTGGTATTGCCTTGATTAGGTCAGTAGCTTGGGAGGAGAATATATGTTTTGACTAGTGAATAGTTAAGATAAGCAGTTTTACCCTTTTCGCACCTCTGTATTGAAAACAGATAGATGAATGTAATGTACCAATGAATGTAATGGACGATGTCATTTGATTTGGAGTGAGAAGAGATCTGGGTTCACATTCTACCTCTGATACTTTAGGAATGGTGTGAACGCAGGCAAATCACTTGATGTCTCTAAGACTTGATCTTTATAAAACAGGAGTACTGTGGAATACTTGCCTTACTGACTTGTTCTGATATTCAAAAGAGATAACGCATTTAAAGCAGTTTTAAATGTTAAAGCATGATGCACACATTGTTTTCATACTGTTATTATTAGCTTATGTGCAAAGCACCATGATGGGTATCTAGTTCTGTGTTTGTTTCTTGTAAGATTATTTTTGGTTAGGAGTTGAGATGGCCATGTATTATTATATGTCACTAGGGTAAGCTCTGTGAGAGGGCCATAGCTTTTATCATCACAAAGTTCAGCCCAGAAACCTCTATCTCCTGATTTTCTAGCTTTCTTTGTGGAAGGAAGGAGACTGCTGATTCTGCTTATCAACCCATCTGAGAACTGTGTAGGACGAGAAGCCAGCAAATGTGAAGTAGCTCCTGATTCAGTTTTGATTGATGAGATCTTTCTTGTAATTGGATTTTGGGGCTAGGTTGTTTTTTGGTCACTTTCCTGTTTGTTGTTGAGTGTGAAAGGGGTGTTCTTAGAAGCCATAAGCAGCATGTGTAAGCATTCTGTGATAATAGAATGTCTCCTGTTTTCAGCACCAGCACCAAGCTAGCTCTACCAGTGAGCCAGGCCTGGGAAGCACTGGGAAATGGTGGGTCTTCTGAGGAGTGTTCTTGGTACCTCTTCATCAGTGACTTGAAAGCTCGAGGAAGGACAGCTTTTTTGGGAAATCTTGCTGTCAAAACTGAGATGATGCTAGATGCTGGTGAAATTGCTCTATCCTGGGTCATAGTTGCTTAAACAGAATGTTTAAATTATCCATGTGAGAGTGCTTTAGGAGTGGTGTTAAGAGTATTGGGTAGTTTCTATCATGGTATACAACCAAATACATAGTGTGGACTGTGCATTTTTTTGGAGGAGGGATGGAGAATAAAGATTGAAGTTGTGATTTATTGTTATTCATGCATAGAAGGTTTTGAATTTCACTAGCTTACTATTTCTGTTGAAGAAATTGGAGGAGTACTAGACATTTGAAATTAGTCACTAAAGAAACCTATTTTGTATTTACCTCTTGAATAAATTAACTTACTGAACTTATCTCATATTTAACAATAATTCCTTACTGTATTTAGGATTTCCAGTTTAAGATTTTCTGATACTGGAAATGGCTAAGTGAGAAGGCTCACTGGGAGCATAGAAATACAGTGAATCTGAATTTGGAGTAAAAGGAGAGAGGATTTGAATTTTCAAAATATAAAGGGCAACTAGTAAAGTTTAAAATGGTGGTCATTCAGTAGTTAGAAAGCATTTATTAAATGCTTATTTTATGCTTGTCATCATACTATGCCCTGAGAACATAAGTAAGGCAATTACAAGCAAAAAAAATGTAGTTCTTGATTTGATATCAAGGAAGGGGAAGACAACACATTACTATGCAGGAATGATGGAAGACTCTGGAGAGCAGCCTGATGAGAAATGAAAAAATGACTGACTTGGACTCCCTCTCTAAAGAAGGTTCTGGGAGGAACCATCCAATCATAATGGGGGAAGGAGAGGGGTCACAGGGTAGAGGTATGAATTCCACTGCTGGAGTGAAATTCCAGGATGAGGACGTTTCTGGGGGCATGGTGGAGAAGTAACAGGCCTGCAAATGCACTTTGATGAGAACGGTATCCTAGAGAAAAATGATAGCACTCAGGGACTTTTGGGAGATGGCTGAAGACACAGGTCACATACCCTACTTTGTCGTATTTACTACTTTAGAAAGACCTCACCATAATTAGTGGAAATACTACATGCCTGAACAAGAACTTAAATAACAAATGTTTGGTCAGTAGGAGTATTGGGAGGGGAGGTGGTGGCTAGGGGGGAATGAATGAACGTAGATGAGGTGGGGAATGGGACAGATAGACAACTCATTACCCCTTGGGAGGCATTTGATTCTATTTTTTTAAATAACTTTTGTAGTCAGACCATATTTATAGTATTGTATTCAGTTTGGGGCTCCACAACTTAGAGATGACACTGGCAAGCTGGATGTGGGTCCAGGTGACCTGAATAGAATGATGAATAACTTGACACCAGTCTGTTTGAAAGAAATGAATGTATGTAGCTTGGAGAAAAGATAACTTGGATAGGGGATGAAGAAAGGGTCATAACAACTGATTTTGAACATTTTATGGATGATGATATGTGATGTGATATCTTCTGCAAGCCCCAACAAGGAGGCTATTTTTAACTCAAAACTTCCTTATATTTCATGGAGGGGATTCACAAAATAGAATAGTTCACCTGGTAAGGTAGAGAGTTCACTGGCGATGTTTAAGCAAATGATTATTTGTTTGAGTTGCTATAGGTGAGTGTTTTCATTAACTCATTTCATGACATTGTACAAGAGAAGTTCCAGTCTCACTTTTACTTCTGGAGAGGCCTTATGAATGACTTAGAGCTGCTTATGCCTGAAGGATAGTATGTAGCTTTGATCTCTACCAAGAAAAGTACAACAGCTTTCATAAATTATGAAAATTGAATGTGAAGAGTGGCATTTTAACCAACGGTGTCTCTTCACTGCAAAAGTTTTTAGTGTTTTGGGGATGTGACTGGGGAAAGCACAGAGGTTGTGGCATACAACTACAAGTTTCAAGTAATTGGGATGGGAAATAACTACATAAGCAAAAGCTCTTCTGCTCATTCAGCTTCCTGACAGAGCACCTCAGTTCCCCATCTCTTGGTTTTGCTAAGGTTTTCCAGGAAACCTGTGACGTCCTTGCCAACTAACTCAGCTTGAAATTTCCATGTAATACTCTTAAGCAGAATTGGGAAAGGTGTACTGATGAACCAACTCCAGGACCCAGACCACTTACTAAAATATTCAGTGCTTGCTGTTATTGAGTTTGATATGTAAAATTTTCTTTTCATGGATCTTGGGGAAAGAAAAGGTCGTTTTTTAAATTAAACCTTCTGCCATCTTTAGAAGATGCTCACTTGACGGAGGACATGACATGGGGAGTCCTTTGCTTTTCCTCTTTGTACAAAGGACTGGGATGAAGAAGAAATTTCAGTTTTTTAGGCACATTAGACTTCTTTCTACTTCCTTTTTTGTGGGGAGGGGGATAGATGGGAAGGAAGAGAAAAGAAACCAGTAATAAATCAAGCAGGTTTTTAGTGGTCTGAGCAAGTCCACTAGTGCAAGCCTTCTCAAAGTTCATTAGTTTAAAGTGTGATCATTGTGATGGGATAGAGAAGTTGACAACCTTGGTCATTAATCAAGCCTTCGTTTAATTACTTAGTACTAGGCCCTGTACCAGGGATACAAAGACAAAGTGAATGCATCTGTGACCTCAAGGAATTTATATTTTATAGGGAAGGGGGAGATACAACATGTATACATGTAAGTATATACATTAATGCAGTCTACAAATACAGAGAGTCATGGAAATCCTTTGAGAGTTCACAGTTTTGATCTGCTGCAAGTGATTTAAGAAACAGTGCCTATACCTGCATATCAGATAGATTAATTTTTCTGTGGTGCCAGCCAGTTTGGACATGACTGTAGCCATGTTTTAGAGTGAAAGTTACTACTTTAGTACTTTCAAATTTGTTTCTCAGATTAGTGCTTCCTGATCACAAATTGAATGAGTCATAAACTGAATGATTGTCTGGAGAAGCAGCCTGGTGTAATAGGCAAGGTGCTGGTCTGGGATCCGGGTTCATGTTCTAATACATACTATCCATGTCCCTGGGCAAACCCCCTAACCCCACTTAACAGTGTTTTAAGTTGTTCTCATTAGTAATCTTGTACCCTTCTAAATTAAAAGGTTTTGGGGTGGAAAATTATGGGCCTTATAAAGAAAATCCTCAAGGAATTTATATTCTGTTGGGAGTGGAAGGAGCCAACATGTACACTGTCACTGTATAAGATATAAATACAAAGTGATTGGGTGGGGAACTCATCATTGCCGTGGAGATTAGGAAGGGTTTTGTGTAGCTTGAGCTGAGCTCAGAAGGAAACTTCTAAGTGGAGATGAGTAAGGAGTACAGCATAGGGATAGAAGAGCCCCTCATGCCTTCAGAGATGGGAAGTGGAATGTGTTGTGAGGAATGACAGGGAGGCCAGTTTGCCTGGATTGCAGAGTGTAATATATAAGTGTCAGGCTATGCAAGTGGACTTCCTACTGCTTATGCAGAAGTATGGGAACTCTACTTCTAGGAGTGCTAAGAAGTGCTTACTGGAACCCAGTAATATCCTCTCCTCTCTCTGAAGCCTCTGGCTGGTTTATGCCCAGGGTTGGATGTAGCCACAGTGAAATAATTACCATCAGTTTTGTTCAAAAGATCTTTCTGGAGCCAGTGTTGGGGATGGGGGCGGGGGGGCACACCTCCGTCTTCCCTTATTTTTGTTTGATTATAGGATGCTTACAGCAAGAGTTTAAAGAAGAGGTGAGAATCTGTACTGGAGGAGCTGAAAGCAAATCTCCCAGAGCTAGCCAGTGTTCTTGGTAGCCAAGTGAATTTACTGTAATAAAAAATGAACATTAAGTTCTGTAGAAATGACTAAACAGATGTTCCTTAAGCTATACACTTAAATCTTCAAAGAACTTTAGTCTAGAGAAATGCTGGGTGACAAATTGATCTCCCCAGCATATTTATCATCTCAAAGCTCTAGGTTAAAGAAGTGACCTGAGAAGGGATAAAGACCCATTAACCCTTTCTCAACAAGGGGGGAAAACCAGCCCACAGACGCTTGATATGAGATATCTGTTGGTAATTTCCAGTTGAAGAAGGGTTCCTTCTCTAAAATGACAAGATGTGACAGGGATTGAAACTAGAAACTAAGATTTGTTCAATTCAGATACTGGAGAGATGACAGGACATCCATAGGTTAGGACATCTCCAACACCAGGCACATTTAGCAAGAAATATCCTAATATAATGCCCCCTTTTTTTTCCTTCTGCTTCTTGTACCAACACAGTGTAGTTTCTGAGAAATAAGGGCAGACTGAGGAAACCACAATCTTATGACTTGTAACACTTAACCAGATTTCTCTCCACACCCCATCCCCCCCCCCCAAAAAAAAAAAAAGAATGAAAAACCAACCACAACAAAGCCACGAACAACATTCTTGGGAACAAAGGGGAAAGGTGGGGGGAGAGAAGAGGAGGAAGAGAATGAGGAGAGATGATGGAAAGATCTCTGTCTCGCTGCCCCACCCCCCCTTTTCCTTTCAGGCATATGTAATTAATTACTCATTGGTCTTCTTCCTCATCTGTTGGAGTCCGCCTCTTTAGAAGTATTTTTAGAGTGTCAGTAATGTAAGGAGGGTGGACGGGAAAGGGGACTTCTCTTGGGATACTCTTGGGAGTCTCCAACTGCTCAGGATTTTGTAAACTCTAGAACTGGGCTGCCATCTGATTTGGGTGTTCAGCTGGGAAGGTCTTCAAAAGACCATAGTATTGACCAAAGAATTCTGAAGGCAAGTGGTTTTTTTTTTTAAATGAATCCTTCCCACTAATTTGAATTTTTCTGGTTCTTGGCTGGTTTTCTTTAAACAAGGGGTATGAGGAAGCAGCCCAGACAGATTCCCAGTTCAAGTCTTTTACTGTACCAAGACCAGTAGTAAGCCCACCCCCACCTCCTCACCCCCCAATTCTAGGGAGAGGGTGAGTGACTCTTCTTGGTTTCATGTTCCTCCAGTTTTCTTGAAAATGTTACCTGTATGCCATGGCTTGGAACTTTCCAAGGGAGAAAACCAGACAGTGCTGATCAGCAGGTTAGGGGCATTTTGTGTATAACTTGGATTCTTCATGAGCTAATGGGATAGTAGGAACTTTTACCATGTTGGTTGACTAAGAAGAGCAAACTTGATGTGGCACTGGATATGGAAAAATTATGTTTAATGAATTTTAAAGATACCCCTTTTTATTGTGGTTGCTGTCATCTTTTTGTATATAGAAAACTACTTTTTTGAAACATAGTATATGACAAAGCTGACGCACAATCCATTCATGGAATTTGCCCTTGTTTTGAAATGCCCCTCCAATGGAGGGAAGTTGAGGAAAGGAAAGTTTTAGAGAGAGACAGACAGCATGTGGGCACTGATAGCCTTGGAGTCAAAAAAGTTTAGTAACTTGGTTTTAAGGTCTGCTTCTGACACTTAACTGTGTGAGGCCCTGTGGCAAGTCATTGGCCATCTCAGTGCCCCCATAACTCTTAAGATGTAGGTGGCAGATCAGGTAACAGTATTCATTGGTAGAGTACATTATCTCACTGTATGCTCCCTGCATCAAGCAGAGTTTGTCCAAAAGAAAAAAAAGGAGGTAGGGAGTGTGTGAAGAGATGAAAGGTCTAGCCTGACTTTTCTTTGATAACTCACAAATGAGAAAAGATGAGATAATTAAGAGCTGTAAATTATGCACATTTTTGTGCAATAATCAAGCCTCTTGCTTCGTTGAATCAAAGTCCCTTTCAGAGTACCCCTTCCTCTGTTTAGAAGTCCATCTCTATAGTCAAATAAACGCTTAAGTTGTTTGGTCACTTGACTGCTCAGAAAAAAAATAATTCTCATAGCAGCATAAGGTTATAGTCATTAAAAAAAAAAGTATTCCTATGTAGGACTTGGAGTTTGTGGAGCACAAGCATCCCCAGGGTTTCTCAGTAGTGGTGCTTGGGTTTTATTGTGTTCTCCAAATGGAAAGCATGTGTGTTGGTAGGTTTTAGCTGTTGAATTGTATAAGTGCTGCACTGAAGACTAGTTTATTACAAAGGCTGACTGGAGGGACCTCAGATTGTGGTTTTGCAGACTTATAAATAGAATGGGAAATGCACTGCATCTTTTTCTCCATAATACCAGTGTTGAACCATTTAATTAAATCTCAAGTAAAGTCTTTGTTACATGCCAGCTGATGCTGACTTAGGTTAGCCCCTCTTGCATTTCCCACCCTATCCTATCTAAAATGGAAATGGGAGACCTTTCATTTAACTAACAAAAGGGGATTTTGAAGTTCATAGAATGCCTGAGGGCAAAAATGGAAAGTACCTAGGTGCTGGAAAAATACACGTTCTATGCTTATAGGCTAGAGTAATTCATATTTTAAAATGTAGGCCAGAGATGTTTAATTTAACGTGGGGTGCCCTTCTTGGTGAGTTGGGAGAGGCCAAAGGTGAACTGTTGATGCTCATTAACTAAAGGGTACATAAACGTGATGGCTGGACTCTTTTTTAAAGCTACTGTACTTTCAACTCATCTGGTATGCATTACGTTGGGGTTGCTAAACAAGATGAAACTGTATAGCTAATGACATGAAATGTTTCCTCCTTATCTAATCAGGAATCTGCCTTGAGCTGCTAGATTAGATGTTATTCAGAAAGGATAATATAAGAAATAAGTACTTACCATATTTCATTTTAGGAATTAACCACATGCTCCTTAACTGTTGCCTTTTTTATGCGTATGAAAATGAATCCAGCAGCGAGAACAACCTGCAGTGGTTTCCAGCTCTCCTGAAGAATGCAGTCATGGTCTTATCTGAAATAAGTTCTTCTGTCTTATTTCACCTGTCCATTTTTGCTGGTTCAGTGAAAAGTGTAGAATTTAGATTTGGAGGATCTCAGTTAGAATCCTCGTTCAGCCATTTTTCCTCCTTGTGTTGACCCTGGGTTAAGGTTGTCTCTTAACTTGGGAGCTAACTTGAGGTTTCCTCATTTTGAAAATGGCGGGGGTGGGAATGGGATGGGGAGTTAGATATTAGATGCCTCCCTCATCTCCGAGGTACTTTCCAGTGCTTCATCTATTAACCCTCATTTTTTATTTTCCATGATAAACAATGTCCTTCCATGTCTAACAATGTCTGTGTTGCTACATCTTGTGGACCATCACCTCGGCAGGAGGTGGATAACATGCTTCATCATAGGTTTTCTGGAGGCATGTCTGGCCATTGCTTTGGTCAGACTTCTCAAATTTTTCACGGTTGTTTCTTTTTGCAGTCTTTTTGCCCTTAGTATCTATTCTTGGTGTGTTTATTCACACTGGTAGTTCATATTACCCATGATTTTCTGAAATTGCCTTATCCCCCCCATATATATCAGGATAGTATTTTATGCCATTCATGTCATAATTTTTTCAGAAATTCTTCGCTTGGCATAAGAGTCAGTCAAAAGCACCTCATTAGGTTTTATGTTTTTCCCTTTTAACTCTCTTTAGGATCAGGAAGTTTGTATTGCTTGTAGCTATTCACTCCTCCATATTTTCTTTTAACCCCTCCCACCTCATCTTACTTCCACCCCCCCCTCAAGTTTGATATATTTCTAAGCATGTGTTCATGCTAAGTCCTTGAATATATAGATATATTATGAGATTAAAGTTCCACTTTTTGTTTGATATTGGAAAGAAATGGGATTTTTGAGTACATGAGGAAGGATGGACTTCACGTAGTGAATCTTTAGTCATCTCTTAAACTGTGCAGATCATCGGAGGTTGCTCATCCTTCCCTGTTTGTTGGCACTAGGGAGGAGGGAGCTAAGTCGTGGGGATGAGTGTGTGTGAGTTATCACACTCTGTATGAATGTCTGAGTTTGATTTGACCACTGTCCAAAACCACATTGAAAGGATGTTTTGGTTATCCACAGTTCGTTCAGTTTTATGAGTAATCATGTGTAAATAAGTCGTGCACTCTCCGAAGAAGACATGTTCTGCTACACAGAATCATCTCATCCGTAACACAAGATTAATTAAGTAGAAGAAATGTAGTTTTGTTGCTCTAATACTTTCTCCTCCCCCAACTTGTTTGTGTAAGGAAATGTGTGTGTGTGTGTGTGTGTGTGTGTGTGTGTGTGTGTGTGTGTATGTAGGAGGAATCCTTGAGATGATGTGCTATATGACAATCATAGCTGTTGTTTGTATAGCTTCAATATACTTTACATCCAATATCTCATTTGTTCCTCACAACAGCCCTGTGAGATGGGTATAAAATTTTATCGTCCTTATTTAATGTATGAAGACGCTCCTGAGAGATTATGACTTAATATGTTCACAGAGCTACAAGGTATCCCAGTTAGTCAGTCAACCAGCATTTGTTAAGTGTCTGTGTTCCCTCCATTGTGGTACGCAAAAATGAGTCAGTCCTTCCCTAAAGGAGCTTATATTCCATTAGGAGAATACATGTTTGTAGATGTATAAATAAATACAGGATACACATAGAGAGATACCCTCAGTGATTTTGTGAGACCTGGGGAGATTGGCACAGGTCTCTTGAAAGAGATAGCACTTGGGTTGAGCCTTGGAGGGAAACAGTGGTTTCAAGGTGTTAGAGGTGAGGAGGGGTAACATTCTTGGCATGGGGCCACACCCAATTTTTTTTTTCCACATGGGGACAGAAAATTTGCCACATAGCAAATAGCACGACCAGGTTGGAATATGGAGTAGAAAGGAGAATAATACCGCAAAAGAAAGGCTAGAACCAAATTGAGCAGAGCTTTAAGTGGCAAACAGAGGGATTTGTACTTTATTCCAAAGGCAATAGGGATCCACTAAATCTTTAGCCAGAGGAGTGACATGCTCAGATATGTACTGGAAGAGGGTATACTTGTTTAACTGTCACTTCCATTTGAACTGTCTTAGAAAAATTCTGAGGATCACTTGTCAGGATGAGGTACCAGACACTGAAGTTCTTGCTTGAGCTGAACTGCCAGGTATTCAAACTATGCTTCAGAGAGTGCAACTCTGATGGGCTGGCCACGTTGTTCAGTTGCAAAATGTACACTTGCGAAAAAGACTATTTTATGGAAAACTCATATGGGGCAGGTGATCACATGGTGGTCAGAAGAAGTGATACAAGGACACTGTCAAGGTCTCTCTCAAGAATTTTGGATTTGATTGTGCAACATGGGAGACACTGGCACTGGACCTGTCAGCGTGGTGTGCCCACATCAGAAAGGGTGCTGTGCTCTATGAGCAAAGCAGAATTGAGACAGCACAAAGTAAAAGTAGGATGTGCAGATTTGGCGTATCCACTTCAAATATTCACTTGGACTATCTGTGCCCAACCTATGGCATTCCCAGCTCATATTGGTCAGATCAGCCACAGTCGGACACACTGAAATTTCACTTTATCATGGTGATGTCATTTTGGTCCTCTTGGAAGATGAAGGACCTCAACCAACCATCATCTATTCAGCTGCTGTGTAAAGTTGGATTAGAGAGTGGAGGGATTGATTTCTACTGACTCCAGGTTTTAACCCCACTTATATTCCACCAATCCTGCCAGTAGATTTAGGTGGAAAAACTTTTAAATGAGATAGACACATGTTTCGAATCTAAAAGAGAAAAAAAATGGTGAAATTGCAGTGGACATCATTTGTACAGTGATAACATGTAGGCTTGCTTACTCTCCTAATGTCGTTTCATTTTTTTTTAGTTTTCAAAATATTAGTTGTGCCTAACCTTGTAGGTATTTAATTTATTATGTAAAGAAGCTTTTGCCCATGAAATCATATTTAAAGGTGACCAACTGTTATGATAGTTTTACAAATGAAACTTTTGTATTGCACAAGAAAGGTGTTACTGTTAGTAACTTTTTGCCCAGGCTTTTTCTCTCCTTTTTTTCCCTTCCTCTAATTCCCCCTCAATTCCTTCCTGCAGTGGTAGAAGTACTGGTGAAGATCCCCTGACATTTTAGTTTGTTGCTAAACCAGAGAGCCTGAATATCCGGTTTATCTATTTCAGAATTTCAAGGAGTGGGGATAGAAGGAGAGCACCATGTACCATCTGCTTTATTGAATGCCATACACGGTGGCTGCCTTGCCTTTAACAAAGTAATTGCTGCACTCTACTCTTAAGAGGTTGCCTTTTAGCTCTTTTTTTTTTAAAGTCCTTCCTTGAACATGAAAGAAGTCAGGTCAATGATTATAGAACATGGGGATGAGAGAAACAAAATTACATAATAATGGATTTTAGAGCCAGAAGACATTTTAGAATAGATGCCCAGGTCCAAGCCACCAGTTCTGTCTTTTTCCTTATTGTAAGGTAGACATTAACTAGCTATATTGAATAGCGTTGTAAGTCCAAGCTTCCTGTATCTTGCCATTTTGCACATACAGTTGGGTCATACCTATTCATTTGTCATAACTGGATTGTTTTTGTAATTCATCACATACAAATGTACATGTAGGGCTCAGCCTCTAAAACAAAGAGTTTTGTTATGCTGATGTGAGTGTGTTGATATATTTTAAAATATAACTGCATACATTTTACAAAATTCTTTTGGGTGCTTCTCAAGACTTGTTGGAGGTGGCTGGAGAGGACTTGTTGGCAATAAGTAATTTCCACATGGCATTGCTCTGTGGAGAGACTTGAAAAGAGAGCAAGTCTTGATATGGGATCTGTTGGCACCAACCTCTCACCTCCTTTAAAAAGAAAAAAAGCCAACCCTTGAACTCTATGAACGGTACTCCTCTCTGGATACTATAGCATTGAATTTCATTTCATTAGAATTCGAAGTTGGCTTCTAACTGAGCTGCTGGATAGTAAAGACCACATGTATGTTCTGTACCATTTGTAGGACCGTTATAGGTGCTCAGGTATTTATTCATCTAACAGCCAGATCTAGCTCTAGCCACCTCCTTTAGAACGATAAATATTTAATCCTTGGCAAATAATCTTTCAGGTTCTTACTTAGAATTTTCAGCTGTATTTCTTATATAAATCCTATGACCCGTCTTTATTGTCTGTTTAGCCTTAAACATATCTTGCAACCCCATAACTCAGCAGGATTCCTTTTAATCCCATGCCCTTGGTGACCCCCCTCCCCTCCCCCAAGCTCCCCGCCCTTAACCAGGAAAGATATGAATCAGATTTCAGGCTTAGGGCAGTTCATTTTTGGCTGGGACAGGAGAGGTAATGCCTACCAATGTCTGAAGTGAAATGAGGAGCAGGAGGAAATTTAAGTGAGGGTGGCATAGGGATATCTAATTTTAGTAAGTACCTACTGTTTATATGTCTTAATTTCCATTGGAGATTAAATAATGAGTATGGAACAGGTGTTGCCCACTAGGTGTTTACATGTTGTAGGAATGGAAGTGGTAAATGGGAGGCAACTTTTGTTATTTTTCCGTTGTTTTCAGGCATGTCCAACTCTTACGACCCTGTTTGGGGTTTTCTTGGCAAAGATGCTGGTGTGGTTTGCCATTTCCCTCTCCAGGTCATTTTCCAGATGAGGAAACCAGGGCAAACAAGGTTAACTGACTTGCTCAGGGTCATAATAGCTAGTGTCCGAGGCTGAATTTGAACTCAGGTCTTTCTGACTCCAGGCCTGGCTCTCTATCTACTGAGCCACCAAGCTGCTGCAGATGGGAGGCAACAAAATAACAGAAAATCTAAAGTCATTTCAAGGGAGAGAAGCCCTGGCTTGCATGGGAAAGACCAGTGGGGCAGAGAAGAAGAGGATAGGGTTGGGAAAGAATTTTGGGTTAGAAGACCTTGGAAAAACTTTTTAGAAGCTAAATGAGAAATGAGGGCATTCCAGAAATTGTGGGGAGTGGGAGAGGGAAGAGAAAAGGGATGGAATCTTTGCTGAGGCACCTGGGTAGAGATGGAATGTCCTGCATATGGAGAAGCTACCAGGGACTGCTCAGAGGGTAAGGAATCATTTTCTGCAATCACTTGTGTGTGTGTGTGTGTGTGTGTGTGTTACAGCATACACTATCTTATATTCTCAGGATTAACTAGGAGGTGGAGAGATGGTTTGGCCTGCCCTACCTATTCCCTTCATTGAGCAGCAGACCTCTTTGTGGGTGGTAAATATTACCTTGGGGGCTACTTTTGACTAAAACCTGAAAGGAAAACCCAATTCACAACTCCTGTGGGTTTTATGGAAACATATAAGTGATTGTTGGAGATGAATTATACTTGACTGACCCTTTCATATTTAGCAAGTTGAGGAGTTGGAAGAAGGCTGCTAAGTTTCACATGGACAGTGTTTCCAGATTGAAGAGTGTACTTCTTGGGGTGTTTTCCAGGCCGGTATAAATACTAGTATCCAGTATCCTTGTGAGTGTCAAAGAACAGATCTTCAGTAGCAATGCAGTGTCCCCCGAAACAGTGGCTCCTAGCCCCATCCTCATTTAAGGGCTGTAATTGACTCTGAAATCTTTGACAGAGCTAGTAGGCAATCTTCTGAGTACTGATTGACCAGGGCAGATCAACAGCTCCTAGACACTTTTTGCACTCATAAATGTTTTTGGAAGCATCTTGATTGACCTTGTTATGTATTCATATTCAAGACCTTCAGTCACCTTAAAAGGAGATGGCTGTTGTGTAGGGGAAAGAACTCATGATGGGCTGGTACTTGTCACATTTGGAGGTTTTGGTTATCTCTGGATGGGCAGGCTTCTCAACTTTTGTATACTAATAAATATTCTGAGACTAGCCAACCTTGACAGAAGCTCCTTTTGCCTTGGAGTTGGGAGAGGCGTTAGGGTTTTCAAAAGTTGGAAGAAAAGATGAGCCAATTTATGACTGCTTCAGAGAAAGCTAGTAACTTTTAAGAGGCAAGCAAAAGAGTTGTAGTAAGCTGTAAGACAAAAGTTTCTTCTGATGACTAAAGGAGTCTCCCAAAATGAGGATTGCATTTGCAGTTTCAGGATAAAATAACAAGAATAATCGTAAAAACAAGATCAGTAATTTTGGCTAGCACTTATGACCGTGGGAAGTGAGTCACCAGCGTCACTTTGGTGGTCGTCATTTCCAGTCGTGTCTGTTTGTGACCCTGTATAGGGTTTTCTTGGCAAAGACATGCTTTGGCTTTTCATTCTCCAGCTCATTTTACAGATGGGGAAACTGAGACAAACAGGCTGAAGTGACTTACCTAGAGTCACACAACTAATAAATGTCTGAGATTAGATTTGAACTCGGGAAGATGAGTTCAGTACAGGTATTCTTATGTACTGAACCACTCAGCCTCTTACTAGAGGCATTAGATGATGGGGGGAAAAAGCCCCAGTTCTCATATTTCTCTACAAATATTTGCTTCTTTTCACTTGGCTTTTATATTCAGGACTCTTTTTGGGTGTTTGTAAGATGCGTAGGACCAGTTTGCCCTGTGGGAACCTGAGAATTTATGAATGAATTGTTCAGGAAATTCCAGAGAGCTGAGATTGAAGAGGCCTTGGAATCCATCTTATTGCAACCGCATGGTGAACTGTGGATCCCTGCTCTGATATCCAGACTCAGACAAATGAAGTTTCATGTAGAAGGCCTCATTTGAACAGAGCCTTGAAGAAAATTTGGAATTCTGAGATGGAGAGGAAGGTGAGGAGGGGCCCTAGGAATCTGATGGACTATAGTTTCAAGAGGTGCAAGGAGTTCAGGATAATAACAGCTAGCATTTATATGGTGTCCACTGTATGCCAGACACCACGCTAAAGCTTTAGCTTTGCAGATGTCTCATGTGATCCTCACTACTTACTGCCTAAGTTTCTTGCCGTAGGTCACATAACTAGTAAGTGTCACAGCCTGGATTTGAACTCTCAGAGGAAACCTGTATAACCAAGAATCAGTTTGGCATAGTGGTTAGGATGCTGAATTCAGAGTGCTGAACACTTGTTTTTTGACTCCTCCCTCAGTCACTTAGTCTCAGTATCTTCAATTGTAAAATGGGGATGATAATATATTAGTTGGTCACTGGGCTGGGTGAGGATCTAGTGAGATAACATTTGGAAAGCTCTTTTGTCACTGTGATATGTAATTACTTAATATCCATTTAAAGAATTGCTCAATCATCCTGAGGTGGTCTTTTCCCTTTTAGTCTACAGACCCTTGCTTTAGACTCCAAACTCTGAGATTTCAATTCTTTGGAGTACCTTACGTGGCTTTTCCCAATTTCTAGGTGTATACATTTTCATCTTCCTCTCTCTTGAGGGGCCCTCCTCCCAATGCCCTTTCTCTTTTGGGCCTCAGGGTATCCTGGCAGAAATTGTGCTCTTTTGTTCCCTTTGGTCTGATTCTTATCAACGGCTGCTTTCCCTACAGCCCTGGATTGGAGTTAGGATTATCTGGATTCAAATGAATGTGACTGCTTGTAGATGTCATTTGACTTATACTGGGGATGTATATGTGGGCATGATGATAGTGTACACCTCATGAGATTGTGAGGGGCAAATGAAATGTGTCTGCTTTGCAAACCTTTGAAGTGCTATATAAATAAATATTATTTATTATTACTTATTAAAATTTCTGTAAATGGTAAGCTTTTATTATTTCCTGTGCTTCACAAGCTCCTCCCAGGCATTTTCTTTTATTTCTTTACATTTACCTGGTTTTTATTTTAAATAAACAGCATCAGACCCTTCACCCTTTAACCTTGATAACCTGGGTAAGATTCACCTTATCCCTACAGCTTGGATAGTTTTATTACAAGACAAGCTCAGACTTTCCCCATGGAGTTCCCATGTTCTTCCAATAACCATATTTAAAATTTCCCACATTTACATTTGAACCGACTGGGTTTTTTCCCCTTCCCTGTTCAGTCACTCTCAGCTGATGCTGAGAACCTATGGAAATGCTCGCTCATCAGGAAGTATTGGTGCTTGGGGCATGGTCCCCTCAGTGAAGTTTTATTTATTTTTCTGCTGGTGGTACTGCTCTTTGGTTCCACTTATTGTGGGTTTATTCACCAGCAGAGGCAATTGGGGAAAACCTGACCTTTTTTTTTTTTCAGCAGAGGCCTCTCTGGCTTTGATGCTGAGGCCTGTTCTTAGCGGAAAACTGCCTTTTGTCATTCTCTCTTCCAGATATAGATTTATTTTTCTTCTGGTGTTAGAGAGGGCCGAGATGGTGAAAGAGAGAGCTTGGTGGTTCAGTGAGATAGATTGATGAACTTGGAATCTGGAAGACCTGAGTTTAAATCTTGCCTCAGACTTTAGTTTCTAAATCTGTTAAAAAGAATTTGGGGTGAGCCTCAAATGAGAGAAAGGTCTTTGCAGTCTTGAGTCTATAGAAATGGTAGCTGTTGTTATCCTGCAAAATTCAGCAGTTTTATTTTTGTGACTCATTGTAACATAGAAGTTACGTTGGGCTCCCAAAAGTTCTGTTTTCCGCATTCCTAGGTAATGAGGGTTGGGACCTAGCATGGACAGGTTAGAGGTCAGAAACTGATGCACAGGCCCAAGGAGCTATGTGAGGAAGGGCCTATCAGAGAAGAGAATATGGAGTCACATGGCAGGAGATCCAAAGTTAGGAAAACAGTTTAAGAAACCCCATCTTTCTGCACATGTTAACGGTCTTCCTGTAATCTTACTGGGGAGGCTACCCGGCCATTCATGAAGAAAGAACACAAAGATTAATAAAGGCTTTCCTGATTTCACAAGAAGTATTGTTCTTTGTTTAAGGTGAGCATGTTTCTCACTGTTGGGGGCTTGTTAGGCTTACTTCTAGCACTGAGCAAGTCACTTAACTTGGTTTGCTTCAGTTTTCTTCTCTGTAAAATGGGCTGAGAAGAAAATAGCAAACCACTCCAGTATCTTTTGCCAAAAAAATACCCATGAATGGTATTGGTGTGCTGTAGTCCACGGGATCTTGCAGAGTTGGACATGACTGTTCAAGAACATCACATTACTAAACATATGTGTGACACAGAGCATCCTGGATATGGGTTACCAAACCCAGCATCCATTTACACTGAAAGAAAATAGAGTTGGAAGGGACTTAGTGGTCCTTTTAGGTAGCAAGGTAGCAAAGTAAATAAATCCTTAGACTTGGGATCAGGAGGACTTGGGTTCTTGTCCACCACCTTCAGGGACATACTACATGTGTGACCCTGAGCACATGACCCTTAGCCTTCCTGTGCCTTGGTTTCCTCATTTGTAAAATGGGGATAATACTAGCATGTTAGGTTTGTTGTGAGTACCAGATGAAATATAATATATAAACTGCTTTGCAAAACTTAAAGCACTATGTAAATATTAATTATAGCATTTATATAATATAATAATACATATGTTTATAATTATATTTTATTGTTATTAGCCTGTCAAATTTTGTTTCCTTATCTGCAAGATATTACCTATTAATGTATTATTTGGTCCCATGCCCTTATTTATGAGGAAACTGAAGCCTTTGCAAACCAAGATTACCCAGGTGTTAATATTCAGGTATTAAGGTGCAATTCCCCACGCATAATTAGTGGGTTTGAACCACCACTCTCTAATGGCTCTGCCAACTAAAATCTGTCACAAGAGGTTGAATATTTCAAGGAAGCAAAGAATTCATCAGCATAAGGGTTAAGTGACTTGCTCAGGGTCACACAGCTAGTAAATGTCTGTCTTCCTGACTCCAGGCCTGGCACTCTCTCCACTATGCCACCTAGTTGCCTCCATAAATGACCTGAACATTGTTGGGAATGTGTAGAAAGGCACCTCTGCTTCAACTGGTTTTCAGAGTAGGCATCCCATGGGAAGAATGGACTCTCGTGCTGGCAGGTATTTCTTGGGAACCCAGGCTCCCCTGGACAGTCCTCCTGAAATAGAACTTTAGTCATGTTGCGCTCCCTCACCCCTTCCAAAAAACCTTCCGTTTTCAGTGCCCTGTGATTTCTTTCCTCCACTGATGAAATTGTGTTTTCTTTCTTTATGATTTAGTCACAGTCCTGAGAGACTTACTGTGGTTGGAATGTTCCTCACTTGTGGCCAGCTTGATGCCAGTCCAGCTTATGAAGCTCTTACCTACCCAGTTTTTTATCCATTAAAGTCGTAGAGAGAAAAGCTGCCCATATAATATAAATCCACATAGTGATAAACTTGGGTATGTAGTCATATGTGATCTGTAATCCAAAGTAATACTGCCTCTTTTTAAATGGCATACCTATAAATTTCTTTAAAAGAATAAACTTTGGGGCAGGGGGTAGAGGATGGGAATACATTGGTAGGCTTTGGGTTATGAAAATTGTTACATGTAGATCTGCTGGTAGCAATAGCCAAAATTGGAAAGGATAGTGGAGTGGTGTGAGGACACCTGAGCACCAACCCTGACTGTGTCATCTCAGCCTTTCTATGAGCTTCCTCATCTATGAAATGAGAGTTAGGTCTTTCTGCTAGAACCTATAGTGTGATGTGCAAAGTTACTCTAAAGTTCTTCCTCCTTGACTTTGGGAAGGTTACCTTACCTCTGTGGGAATGAGACCATAGGAAGGAATCTTAGAGTTCATCAGTACATCCCCCTTGCCATTTTTACAGATGAAAAAACTAAGGTTTAAAAAAGATTTTTCTGTGACTTTCCCAAAGTCACAGAAACACGATGGCTGAGGGGGGATTTGAGTCAAGGTATTCCATGTCTCAGTTCAGTATTTCTTTCCACAAAACCTTCTTTCTTTGACCTATTTCCTCCTTGGTATTGACTAGAAATCTAGAATGACGACTTCTAAGGTCCTTCCCAACACGGGTACCTTTAATCCTGAAGGAAAGAGGAAGTATGAAGAAAGCCCTAGTAAATGCTGACTTCTAGCTTCTGGCTTGCAGATCTTACAGGTTGCTCAGGCCTAAGGCACACCCTGAACAGAGGCCTAATTCAGGAGGCTGGAAATGAACATCAGTGGATTTGGTGGGAGGTGACAGATGACACAGAGTGGGGATTAGACCTGCAGCTTTGCATGCTTGAAGAGGGGGAAGGGGGGGTGGGAATTGGAGTGGCTTATAACACAACTCCCATGGTGTACTTGCTATAACATTAAGAGATTTGGCAGTTCAAAGGCGATGGAGTATGTATTTCCATGGAGATACCTATACATACAGGCATCACATCACCTATGCAAAGATAGCTTTGGGGTTTTGCCGATCATTCAGTATTCATAATCAGGAGGAGGATTTTTTTTTTTTTAGTAGATTAAAAAAATTTGTTTTAAATTCTGGGTAATACATTTCTTTTAAGAACAGGGTCAACCTCACCACAGGAAGTCTAGTCTATACAACTTTACACACTTCTGATTTGCATTCTGTGTAGCTAACATGCTTGGAAGAGGGAGGGAGGGGAAGCAGAGTTTTTTTGTTGTTTCTGATTTTTTTTGAGAGGAAGTAAAATCAGTCAGCTAGTTCTTCAGTTGCTTTGGCTTTTGGGACTGACTGGTGACCGACCTTATATAGGAAAACCTATGTGAAAATACTGCTGAAAGTGTAGACCTCACAGTCCCTCTCCTCAGGGGGTAGATTTTAGAAATTGCCTGATGTCCACATCCTTTTTGGTTGCCCCTACAACTCCAAGTAGAATTACAGATGTTCCCATAGTCTGTTTTCCTATGAACAGTTCCATGATGTAAGCACTGTGATGATTATGAATTCCCATTTTAAAGATGAAGAAACCAAGACTGAGAGATCATAGGCTTTTCTGTTTTGAATTACGAAGCGCCCCTGAGGTTATCTAACGTTTAGAGGTGGGGAATGGTGGCCCTGAGAGCTGAAGGGCTTTGTCTAACTAAAGTCATACGGGTAGTTTCTATCCAGGTCTGCCTATTCCAAATCCATTCCTGCTTTTAACAGCCCCACAGAGAGAGCATGGGACAGTTTCTGTCAGATTTATGGGTAAGAATTTAGGACAAAAGAAGACAAATATAGAAAACATTACAAAATGTAAAACAGATAATTTCTATTAAATTAAAGAAGTTTTTGCATAAACAAAATCAATGTAACCAAAACGATAAGGAAAGCAGATCTAGGAAAAAAATTTGCAACAAATATCTCTGATAAAGGCCTCATTTCTCAAGTATATAGAGAATTGAGTCATTTGTAAAAATACAAGTCATTCCCCAGTTGATAAATGGTCAAAGGATATGAACATGCAGTTTTCAGGCAAAGAAATCAAATTTGTCTATAGTCATGAAAAAACACTCTTAATCACTATTCATCAGAGAAATGCAAATTAGAACAACTCTGAGGTACCATCTTATACCTATCAGTCATATACCTAGTGGCTAATATGACCATAAAGGAAAATGATGAATATTGGAGGGGATGTGGGAAAACTGGGACACTACATAACTGTTAGTGGAGTTGTGAACTGATCCAACCATAATGGAAAGCAATTTGGAACTATGCCCAAAGGGCTGTAAAACTCTGCATACCCTTTGATCCAGTAATACTATTTACTGCTCAGTCTGTGCCCCAAAGACATCCAGAAAAGGGAAAAAGGACCCATTTATACAAAAATACAGCACCTCTTTTTGTAGTGGCTAAGAATTGGAAATCAGAGGGACACCCATCCATTGGGGAGTGACTGAACAAGCTGTGGTACAGGTTTGTGATGGAATATGTTATTGTATATAAGAAATGACAAGCTGTATGATTTCAGAAAAACCTGGAAACACTTACATGAACTGTTGTATAATGAAGTGAACAGAACTGGGAGAACCTTGTACACAGTAACAGCAATTTTGTTCAATGAAGAATTGTGAATGATTTAGCTGTTCTCAGCAATACAGTCGGAAAGGACTAATGATGAAATATACTATCCTCCTCTGGAGAAAGAATTGATAGTGTTTGAATACAAATTGAAGTGTGCTATTTTTCACTTTTTTCTTTTATTTGAGTCTTCTTATACATAATGACTAATATGGAAATGTTCTACGTAATTCCCCATGTATAACTTATCTATATCGGATTGCTTACCATCTTAGGGAGGGGGAAAGAGAAAGATGGAGGGATAGAATTTGAAACTCAAAATTTTAAATAAAGACATTAAAAAATTGGAAAAAATAATAAAATAGTAGGTACCACAACAAATTAAAAAACAAACAAACCCAGAACCCCAAACAGCCTGACTGACAGTACATTGGTATCATTGCCAGGGCTAGGTATGAAACCTACATTTCTGTTCATTCCAAATCTATTAGTCTTTCCCTCATGCCATGGCTGCTTCTGTTACCTGGGCTCAGAGTTCAAGTCAATGGAAAAAAAAAAGTAATTGCTGTCTTCCAAGGAGAATGTTTTGAAGTAACTGAAATACTTACAGGCGTTTACCTAGTAGGGCTAGTTATAGAATTTAGTGAACACAAGGAAAAAAGGCATTTATTTGTTTAACTCTCCTTTGCTTCTGCCAAATTTAATCCACAAAAACTGATGAAAGCCAGATAAATGCCTTGGTTTATGTTGGTTAAGTTTTTCCTCTCCCTTTACCAATAGGAATTAAAATGTACGTATAGATTCCTGTCACGTGTGGTTCTTGCTGTTAACCCCTACTTTCTAGACCAGGTTGCTTCTGATGATGTGTAGCTGGCCTGGGGAGGGGGAAGGAGGCGGGGAAGTCAGTGATTCAGTCCCACTCTTGTCTGTCTGATACTCCCCTGGGACAACCCATAGGGTTCATGGGAATAATTAACAGCAAGCTTGACTCAATACAAAGAACAGTGTTTGAGCATGATTACAGTGATGGACTGAAGTAAGCTCTGTTATGATTATGTTCCTGCGTTCTTGGCAGCCTTATTGTAAACTGAAGGAAGTATGTTTGTATGTATATACTGTATGTAATGTATGCATATGTACATGCTCCCCTCTCCTTTGGAGGGTAAGGAGATTAGTTAATGTCTGCCTTTCATGAGCAAGAGCTTTCATCCTTAATATGAGGGTTAAACTGTTTTTAAGCAGTCGGCAGTCTTTGAGGGTCATTTTGATTTTGCCTTCCTATCCTCAAATTTATGGGGGAGGTGTCTATGTACTTAGCGTATTTAAGATGCAACCTTTCCTCCTGCATTCCTCCCCAAGAAAGAAAAAAAAAGTGACCCTGTTCTCTTTTGCCAGAGATATGGGGAGGGCTAGTTTAGGGATGAAGAAGAAAATGTAGTTTCTGCTTTTGAACATTCACTGTGAACCTTGATAAAGGGATCCCCCCCTTTCCCAGATTCTCCCCATCCTTCCCTACCAACTCATTTTGATTGAAAACACTCATGCATTTCATTCAAGATGTAGAAAAGAGTGCTGGACCTGCCGAAAGAAGAGGCATACGGGCTGTCTATGTTTAACCTGGCTGTCTTGGTAATGGATTGTAATGCACATGGAAAGAAGGAGCTGTGATGTAATCTTAATCTGCTTCTGACCTAAGGGAGAGCCAGGGAGGAATCTGTTCACAGAGTGAATGTCCTATGAGAGAATTCTCCTGTGAACCCCTGTTGTGCCCTGTGTTTTTAGAAGGACATGCTCATACTTTCAAAAAACAAAACTCAAGAGCTGCTAGTGTCCTCCCTCCTTCCCTCTCCCCCTTCAGTTCTAGCACCATTCCCTAGGTTACACACAAAATGATTCTTTGTCTGGTTTTACATTCCCCATCTGGTTACAAAAGCAAAATTAGAAATTGTGCTTGTTTTAATGATTTCCCGCTTGTGTGGTCAGGAGGTTATTTGGTCTGGCAAGGTTATAGTATAGGCCTCTGCTCTCATTAGTACCACCTTGTCCACATCCTGCACAAGTACAGGAATTGTTCAGTTTATCCACTTGTGTGGCCAGTTCTTGATACAACACAGTGGTCAGGACTTAAAATTGCTGGAGGAAATGTGGTGTCTGTGTGGCGATGTTTCCTCCTCTGCTGTTCTTCCAATAATGTTAATTGCTTAAATACATCTTTTCTTCTTCAGCAGAAGTATGATTTCTTGAAGCAGTTTTTTCTTTGTCCAGAATTACTTATGTCAGAGTATTTGAATTTGTGTGTGTGTGTGTGTTTTTTAAATAAATTCAAAGGACACTTTTCTAGACAAGCAAATTTTATTTTTAGGTTACATTATCAAAACCTGAAAATAAAACAAAATTTGTCTTGTACTTTCATATCTTATAGCAATTTAGGCACTTTTACCCATTTTGAATACTGGAAGTAATCTTGTATGTATTATAGTATACAGGGATTCATTAAAAAGATACAAAGCTCTATCGTCATTGAAATCTGATTTCATTTCACAAAAATGTCATGTGTATTAATGAAATTCTGCCTTGTATTTTTTAGCACAAAGAACTATTTTGTGTAGAATCTAGTCCTTAAATTTAACTTACTCCTTTCTTTCTAAGTTTTCCCACTTGTCCCTGCAACATCCCTACTTCTTGACAAACTACTTTCTTTTGGTGGCTTTCTTCAAATGATGGCAGTTTAGGAGTGATCAAGGACAGACACAGGAAATAGGGAAAGGAATTAGCCAACCGTGGAACTTTCTGAGAGGTAGCCCTTACCAATCTAGTGATTTGGAGCCTTACTGGTTACACCTTTTCCCCTGATCTTCCAATTTGCCCTTCAGATTGTGGCAGGGCCTCTGGTTTTCACTTTGTTCAGATCAAACACAGCAGAGTTGGAAAGAGCATGATTTCTGTGGATTTAATTAGAAAGTTTCTCAATTTTTTTTAAGCACATATTTTCATGTAAGAGAACATACTCCTTTATCACTCCTTTATGGCCTGGTCTCTGAAATTTAAAGGTTGGTGTAATTAGAGGGCAGAAAGAAATACCCTGAAGAAACTTTGAAGCCACCTTCTAAATATGATTTTATATATGTGAGACTTGGAGGCAGGATAGCAATAGGGACTTTATCCACATCTGTTCAGGAAGGAGTGGGTGAAGAAGAATCTTGGGGTGGTAGTGTCACTATGGAATGATTTGGAGAAGGGCAGGGAAGGACAGAGATTTGGTGACAGGTCTTAGAGTGATTCAGGAGGTCCTGGAAAATGGAAATTTCACTGAATCATGAACAGTGAAGCTCATGATAACCCCATCTAGGAATTCCATGACAGGCAGGAACTGTTAAAAGAAAATAACAGGAGGAGATGTTAATTTAATATTTTACCTGCTTATACTATGTTTCATTCTTTCACATGACACAAATGCATCCTATCTATCAACAAAACCCATAAAACAGCACTGATTACTTTTAAGGGCAGAAGGGCTAAGCTGGTAAGCCTTGTGTGGTTTGTTGCTTGCATTTCCTTCTGAAGTACTGGACAAATGAGTTTCAGGAATTTTTGTTTTAAGGGGTCAGAGTGGGGGTTAATGATAGGGAAAAGCCTCCCAAATCCATCACCAGAAACATTCCCCCAAAGATGCTTTGTTACATGGAAAAGGTATGCTTTGTGTGTCTGTGTGTATAAACACATGCATGTAGAAAAAAATACCTTATCTGACTGAGGGAAGACATGGTAGCCTCCTCTAATTAAAGCCTCTTGATGACATTAAACTGTGTGGCTTAATTGCAATAAATGTTACATTAACGAATTGTGTCTCTGAAGAGGCAGCATCAGTGTACTGCGTAATGGGATGGGATTTGACCTTGGAGGCACATGTGTTTCCTAAGGGAACTGTAGGGCATGGGGGCCACACTTCAGTTTTCCCCAAGCACCCTGGTTTGGTGAGGGCTGTGCATTTGTGTGTGCTTTTATAAATTTAAAGTAGCCATGTAGTGAGACAGGACCAGAATGTAGGCATTAAAGATGTGTAGACAGGAGTCATTTTTAATTCACGATTCAGTAATTCATATTTAAAGTTTCACAAGACATCTTCCTCACCACAACCCCATGAAGTGGCTTGTGTTAAATAATATTATCCCCATTATGCAGGTAAGGAAATTGAGGCTAGCAGAAAGGTGAATGTGAGTTGTCCAGGGTCAGGCAACAATCAAGTGCCTGATTCAGAATTTGAACCTAGTTGTCTAGGCCAACTTCAGTCTTCCTATACGCTGTCAGTTTTTCTCTCTTATATTTTGAATGAATGTGGAATTACTTACTTTGTAACTCGATGAATCTAGAGTTGTATGAAATGTCTTATTTTCTTTCTCGTTGAGGCTGTTTCCATGGTATTTTGAGCAACAGGGCACTGTGAGATGTACAAACCATGTATAAGAGAAGGTATGTGGCATGAATTCATGTTAATGATAGCTGTTAAGTACCACAGGGCTCTTGTTGTCCAGTTGTTTCAGTCGTGTCCAGCTCTCCATGATGCCATTTGGGATTTTCTTGGCAAAGATATTGGCATGGTTTGCCATTTCCTGGCAAACAGGGTTAAGTGACATATCCAGGATCACACAGCTAGTAAGTGTCTGAGGCTGAATTTGAATTCGTGAAGATTAGACTTCTGACTCTAGCCCTGGTATTGTATGCCCTGCACCATCTGGCTGCCCAACACTGTGTGAAGAAGAGCTGAAGTTGAGCTGGATTGGTCTGTGCATTGTCAAGGTGCAGACATTTATGCTCTTACCCTCTGAGTCCCTCAGAAGTTTTATCTAGTCCTTGACCATGTAGAGGAGTGGTTATACCTTATTATACCTCCTGTCCTGTTCCCCTCTCCAAATTTTTTCTATTTGGTGAACTCTACTGAGAAAGAAGCAAAAGCTTGGATAAAGCACTGCGATTGCTCTCTGAAGTTTGGTCCACTAGGGGAATACAATGCATACAAAAATAACTTCTTTCCCATTTTGTTGATTCCACAAGAATAGAGAGAACTAGACTGTGTTAGTAATAGAAGTTTGACTGAATCAAAAGCTTCTTGGAGTTAATGGCTGCACAACTCAGATTTAGGTTGTGTGTAAGTTGGAATTTGGAAATTTCCTCTATGGGTTCATACAGTAGTCACTATATGAAACCTCCTGATTTCCATTTAAATAGCCTGATTGTCACAGTTGAAAGACATCAGCCAGGATCATGAACATTGCTTCTCCCCTCTTCTCATTGGCTAAAATTTTTAAAATATTCCCTTAGCACTATTAACTGTGTTAGAATCAATAGGCATGATAGGTTGACTTTTTCATTTGCCTTTTCTATAATAAGGGTTTCTGGGCACTTCAGCTCATCCCTACCATTGGGATCAAATAAAATCATATTTTTAAAGCACCTGGCCCCACGCCTGGCTCACAAATAGGTGCTTAATAAATGCTTGTTCTCTCCTCCTTCCCTCACCAAAAACCAGTTTACAGACAGTTTGTTTCTGATTGTAACCAGGTGGTTTATACAACTCAAAATGAATGCTGAGCCCCTGTCTGTGACTTGAATTGACCTATATACCTTGGGTGGCTGCTGTAGCTTTGCATCTTTGTGTGCTATTGCAGCTATGACCTTGGGCAAACACTAACCATAAGAATTCCCTGAAAGGTCATGGGACAAGCACCTGGCAAGGATAGCAGCTCACCTTGCCATGTGCTGACCAATTTCCTAGCTTTTTTGCAACATAGTTTGGGACACATTGGAAAAAACTTTCTTCAAATCTCTTGTTTTGCATGGCACCAAAATTAGTTTTTTTCTTTTGAGAATTAAAATTGTTAGAGTAAATAGTGAAAGAACATGCTGATTTCATTTCACAGGTTCACAGATTTAGAGCTAGATGAGATCTCTGAGTCTCAACCAGAGACTCAACCAGTCTTTTCATTGTATAGATGAGGTAACTGAGACCCCCGCAATGGAAAACCTTTTCCTGTGGTCATATAGGTAGTGAGAAGCAGAGAGGGGTCTGGAAGCCATACCCTCAACTCCAAACCCAGCACTTCCCACTCGAGGACAGCTCCACCTGGCATACATAATACACCAACTGTCTCCTCCTCCTACCTCCCTTGCTTTTGGTAGCATACTCTTTCCATATCCGTGAGAGTTGCTGTATATCATTATGGCTTTCTTTAAAGATCAACCTTATGTATATGTGTGTGTGTGTGTGTGCGCGCGCGCACACACATTTCTAAAAATAGAATCGTGTGCTCGATTCTGTTGCCTATCTAGGACGTCATAATAGGAGAAAACCATATATATATTCATTCTTATCTGAGTCTCCTCTGATTGTCCAGTGACTCATTTCCATCTGTTAACTTCTCTTTCTCTCAAGTTCTAGTCTACAACTGTTTTGATAGTAGGAAGGTCTCATTACCTATGTGGTTTGTAGCTTAAAACAGAGTCCCAACAAAAAGACAGATTTGCCTCCTGCTGAGAAATCTGTTGTGCCATCCTTTAAGGGAAGAGTAATCCTTTCCCCCCTTCATTCAGAAAATAATGCTTACCCTCCATGTCTAAGGCATTGAGATAAAACATTTATTGCAGATGAAAGGCTGTTAGCTATATAAATAGGTACAATCTAGATGGCAGAGGGTGGGATAACTTCCTGCCCAAGGGAATAGGGATGGCATTAGGCATAAATCTTAAAGAATAGAGAGGAATTTTTGACAGAAGAAGATGGCTTCCCAAGCCAAGAGAATGACATCGAGGATAAAGAGAATGTGCTAGAGAAAGAAGGATCCAAGGTCCCTTAGAGGAAGTAGGTTGGCCATGTGAGTGACAGGAGGAAGGGAGATACTACTCTGAGGTTAATGAGAGGCAACAGCTAGGTAGCTCTAGTATTCTACTGCTACCCCCAAGATGTTAAAAGAGCATTGGGAGATTTCCAATGCTCTGGGTGCATCATCTACTGAGAGTCAGGGTAATAACATTAGGGGCAGAATTAATCTTTTTTTAGAGCTGGTGAAAATTGGGAATAACCAACCATTGGGGTTGGAATCAGGAATCAGTGGAGACCTTGATTAGGTTGGATAGCTGTTTGTAGTAGACCCACTTAGCAATTTTTTGTTCCTGGATTTCCAGGAACAAAGAACAAAGGAAGTTGATGTGAACAGGGTTAGGGATGGACATAGAAGATTAGGATTTTAGAATGGAGGGCAGAATTGGTTCCTGTATACCATAAGACCTAGGTAGGCAGCATGGAGACATTCAATCTAGAAGGTGATGTGACTGCCTGGGAGTAGAATGGGGGAGGCCTTAATAAGGGATCTGAGGTTGTGGTCAGTGGGGATGAGAAGGGATTGAAAGGATATTGAAAAGGGTCCATTAATTTGAACTCTTTAATTTGGATGTGTTCTTTCCAGTGATGCAGATAGCAGCCCATTTATGCCTGTTGCACTCTTGTTCACGTCCTCCTATGAATTCATCACAAGAAGTATGTGTAGTCAGTTTATTGGAGTTCTTCCTTTCTTTTCTTGACATAAAGAAGATGGCAGTGCAGCACTCAGGGCCATCCACTTGTCATCCCTGTCTGCATGACCCGCCCATCTTGTTTTCCTCCCTCTGTCTTCACCTTACCTCATTAAAGAGCCATCACTGTGGTCCAAGCCCGCTTCACTTCATCTCTCCGTTCCTAGACTTTGCCTTCCCCACTTCACCTTCTTCAAGCCTCACAATTAGCATTCCTATCGCCTAGGCTTGACTCTGTCTTTGTTCTTTTCCATAACCCCAGTTGGCTCGCATTTGGTCCAGTTGTTTAAAATTCCGATTTCTTAGCCTGGTATTTAAGGACTTAAATAATCTCTCTCCAAGGTCCCTGGCAACCTTTAATTCACTCTGTTCCCCGCCTTATTCGCTCTTCCAGCCAGATTTTCACTGTCCTCTTTGCACTATTTGAGGGATGTTAGAACTAATGTTCATTTGTAGTCACTTTCTTTTTAAAAAAGTTTCTTTATATTTTAAAATATCACCTGCATTTCCCAATATTTTCCTTCCCTTCCCAGTGGGCAATCCCTTATGACAAAGAACAAAAGCAAGAAATCAGTTGAGCACAACTAACCAAAAGATGAGTTATTTTTCATTATGTAAAAGTATAACATGGAATATGTATCTTCTTGTGGTAACCTTCCTCTTCAGTGGGTCTAACTTGTGAAAATGTCTAGCTCCTTCCTGTGTGCTTCTGTTTTCCCTGTGTAGGTGAATATGGGTGGAGAAATCAATTACACCTGTAGGTATCTAAAAAGTTGTAGGTATTTAAATTGTGTGTGTGTGTGTGTATGTGTATGTGTGTGTGTGTCTGAGAGGAGGGGTGGTGGTGGTAGTGAGGGGCAGATCTCAGACTTGGATTTGGTAATTTATTGAAGTGGATGATTTTATGTAAATAGTGCTGTGGGAGGACGGTCATTTGCTTCTGGGACCCCTACTGGGGTGTTATCCTCTGTGCTGCAGTCTCTGCAGTCTGAGCTGTGTGATGCTTTTTGTTGGATTTAGGGGTCTGTATTTTTATCTATTTGACTTTTAGAAATGCTTTTCTTGGTAGTGGGACCTGTCAAAGACAGACTTACGCAGATCTCTTGAAGCATAGAATAATAAAATTTTGTTTCAGTAGACCTTTGTCCCAGCAGAGCTTTTGACCTTGTTACATAAACCCTAGAGCGTTTTGATGAAGGTAAAACAAGTCTAGACTCTGGTTCCTTTTTTTGAAAGGGATGTGGGGTGTGTGTGGTACTTCTGTCTCTGTAAACTTTATTAGCTTAAACTTTCAGAAGACACTGAGAGTGTGAGAAGCACCACTTGCTGGGCCTGTTAGGCGCTATTATAAACTTGCTGACTGTCACCTGTTTTTTTTCATTTAGAAGAAAGAGAGGAAACTCTTTTCAAAAGGACCACTTTCCTTCTACACCCACGCTGTACTTCCCTCTCTTGTGTTACCACATACTAGTTATTTCCAGTGTTACACAAAGGTTCTTGACTGTTTTGTTCTATAAAATTGGGATATTCTTATGGATGGAAAGATCTCTTGCGGTTTTTATACAGAAACTAGGCTATGTGGTTGTTGCAAGTTGCCTGTGTGTGTTTTTCCATTAGCTTTCTTGTTATCCTTCATGAGGTCTCTGTATTTAGTTGATATTTTCTCATCTTGTGGATTCCCCTCCCACTCCTATATTTTGGCAAGAAAGTCGAGAGCCAGCCTCCTTCCCCTCGCCCCGCCTCCTTTACCAATCTGTGACCATTCTGCTTAGTATGTCCACAGTGCTAGTAGATCTTCTCTAAGAGGAATGGGAGTTTCCTTCGACAGGATGGAAGGGATAAATAAAGAAGCACCAAACTGTTTATTTAAGTGGAAATAGTGAGGTCTCTGTATGCAGGGAAATTCCTAGCTCCTTGGTAGTTTAGGGTATTTAGTCTTTCAGTGTCCACACACACTGTGAACTGGGACTGCAGCATCTGCCTGGTACTTTCCTCCCTGGCTCAACATTGAAAGGAAGTCCCACATGTACATGTAGATGTATTTCTTCAGTTACTAGAGATTCTTTCCTCCCCTCGCTTCCCCCTTCTCCCCTTCCCCCAAATACATGTTACAATCTCCATCAAAGAAGTGGGTTTTTCTTTCCTTCCATTTATATTTTAAAGAGATTACTGAATGAAAGGAGACTTGTTTGAAGATCCCTATGGCAGTTAGCCATAGTTTAATGATAAAATGGGGTAAGAGTCATCAAGACCCATGAGAGTTGCTAAGTAGTACTGTGTCCCAGTTCCCTTGCCTTTACTCCACCTTTGCCCCAACTTGAATTAATTGTGATGATATCCAGGAGGAGCAGAGGGAGGAAATTATGATGACTAGCATGCAACCCTAAGAATGATTTAAATACATGTTTACTTTTGTAAAAGTATTCATATGCTATAATTTCATGTATCTTTCTAAAAAATGTTTATTTGATTTATATATCTGTCCTTCCTTCCCTCCCTCCCCTCCCTCCCTCCCTCCTTCCTTCCTTCCTTCCTTCCTTCCTTCCTTCCTTCCTTCTTCCTTCCTTCCTTCCTTCCTTCCTTCCTTCCTTCCTTCCTTCCTTCCTTCCTTCCTTCCTTCCTTCCTTCCTTCCTCATTTTTTTGAGGCAGTCAGGGTTAACTAACTTGCACAGGATCACACAACTAGTGAGTGTCAAGTGTCTGAGGCCAGGTTTGAACTCAAGTCCTCCTGACTCCAGGGCCAGTACTTTCTCTTCCCATAAAATATTTGGCAGAATTGACCATGCTATTCTTTTGGACAATATTAGAAAGAGGTGGATTAAATGATAATAAAATTAGGTGATTATTTCTGTGACTAGACTCCAAAGTGCATGAGGAGGGAAGACTCTAGTGGGGTGCCCCAGGAATCTGTCAGTGTCCTTGGGCTTTTCAGCATTATAGTCAGTCCCTTGGATAAAGCATAGAAGAAATGATTATCACATTTGCAGGTGGACAAATAGGTGGACATTGTATGCCAGAGTGAGGATTCAAAAAAATCTCATCAGGCATCAATAATATCCAAACTTGAATAAGATATGAATGGGAATTAAGGTAAAGTATCACATTATTTTCAAGGACCCAGCTTCATAAGATGGAGATGTCACTAGGTAGTTATAGTAAAAGAGACTTGGACAACTTTAGAGGGCTTAAAAATACAATTTGAGTTGGTGGTGTAATATGGCAATCAAAAATGCTAATGTTAACCTAGATCGCATTTAGAGAGGCTGAGGGTGTCCATGACTAGTGAGTGAGGTGATGGTTTTGTTTAACTCTGACCAGATGTGGGGTGTTGCGTTTAATTCTGTGTGCCATATTTTAAGGGCATGGATAAACTTGAAGCTGACCAGGCTGGTAAAAGCCTTAGGTGTCCAGGCCATATGTCATATAGGTTAAAGAAACTAGAGAGACTTATTTTTGAATTTAATTTTTCAAAATTTTTAATAAACAGGCATTTATTTGTTCTCTTGTTGAAAGAAAATGTTTTAAAACATATAAGAAAATATAAATTTAAAACAATTATGAGCAAAAGTCAAAAAATACATCGGCTATATCAAAATGTATGTCACATTCTGTATGCTTAGTCCATTACCTCAGTAACATTCTTCATCATTCATCCCCTGGGATCATGACTAGTTATTGCCTTGATAAAAAGTCTTTCCAATTTGTGTATCTTTTTTGTGTTGTTATTGTATAAAATGTTCTTCTGGTTCTGTTTCCTTCATGCTGCATGAGTTCATACAAGTTTTCATAGGTTTCTCCGAAACTCTCCCTTTGGTCATTGCCTAGGAGCACAGTAGGATTCCATTACATTCATAGAACAGCCTGTTCAGTCATTCTCCGGTTGATGGTCTTCCACATAATTTCCTAACTGCATAGCTACATTTAGTCTGTAGAAGGTGAAGGCTTAGGAGAGGAAGTGTGACTTGCCGTTATATCTGCTAATTTTCCCAGTAGTTAGAGTTACATTCCTTTTACCCTAATTTATTCTCAAATCCTGCTTAAGGCAGCTAACTAGTTCTGCAGGCTGCTTGGTGATTCCCACAGTTAAGAATGCCAGACTTAAGACTTCAGGCAGGAAGACCTGAGCTCAGATTCTGTCCAGACGCTTACAGCTGAGTTATCCTGGGCAAATCCCTGAACCTCAGTTGTCTCCTCTGTAAAATGGAGATAATAAAGGGAGATAATAACGGTACCTAACTTTGGGGTTGTTGTGAGGACCAAATTTTATAAACCTTTTAAGTGCTATAGAAATACTAAGTATGACCATTACCGATAATCATTTCTTAATCAAGTCAGCAGTTCATTCTGAATTCCACAACATTGGAGCTAGAAGGAATTTTGGAGGTATTTCAGTAAAGAGGAATTCTGAGACTTATGGTAGTTATTAATCCCCCCACAGTTACAGGCTGAGCTGGTAATAGACCCCAGGGCTTCTGTTTCAGGTCTTATGTTCTTTCCATTATAGCATACTCCTTACTGGATCCCCTAATGATAGATAATTTTTAAAAATCTTTTTGTTTTTGCATCCTAAAGATTACCTCTGTCAAAATCCCCATGGGCCCTCCCTTATAACTAAAGTTAAGCAACTTTGATTATAAAGTTAAGCAAAAACAACTGATACTGTCACCACATGGAAAGGAGGGAGATCTGTGCTACCTAATTTGACTCTCCTGTTTATTAAATGCGAATGCCTGTATAGCATTGAGGCTGATGATAATGCCAAGGAAAATGTCTGAGAAAACAACCCAATAGGCAGAGGGTTATTGGGAAATTTCAAGCAGACTTATTTTGCATAATGGAGTGTGTATTTAATTTTGTGACATGCAACATTTCTTCAGTTGTACTCAAAAGTTACATTACATATAACTGGATTTCCAAATCTCAAAATAAAATTTTCTTTTTAATTAAAATTCGTAAGGGACTTTTCAGAATGTGATTTGTGGCTGTGAAATCAAAGGCTGGTGATAGGATAACACAGCTCCAAAATAATTTCTGTTTTTAATTATGGCCACCCAAATTAGGGAAGATGTCTTGGGTTGCTTAGTGTAGATTGGAGTGTGATATGTTTTGTGGTATAAAATGAGGCAGCCTCACATCAAAGCGACCTGCTTTAAAGGAAGTTCCATCACTGTCTAGGGGCCGGGGTAGGGACGGGGCAAAGGCATTTTGGTATTTCTCAACTTTATGCCCTGTCACTCCTGTCCCCCAACATTTAGCAGATGTTCCCTGAGTTAATGTGGCTCTTCAGTTATCTTTGACAGAAGGCAGAGTCTGTTTAAGATCAGTGTGTTTAGACTAATGTACATTGATCTTGGCAGAGAGAATATAAGACTTCAGAAGCTTACTAGACTGTGCAAGTCAACAAATTGTTATATTAAAAACAAAGCAATTAATAAGTAAAGAATATCTCCCTATTGCCCTTTTCATTTTGCATTATTCTTTATTTAAAAGTAGTTGATACTGAAAACATGAAAGAATACTGCTCTTTGGGAATTAAGATCTGCATTTCCAGCTTTTCTCTTTGGATAGACCCCAAACTCAGTTTCTTAAATTCTGTTGGTGAATGTCCTAGTGCAATTGGGTATGAGAGCCTCAGTGTTTCTTTTTGACTCTAGGGAGATGGTGGAAGAAATGAGAAATAGAGCATTCTTGGTGGGGTTGAAATTGAGGAGGCTGAGTGGTTGTTTCCAAGGAACTTTAAAAGGGTTTCTAAGAGATTCCAGAGAGCCTTTTGGTTGGTCATTTCATCGTGTATGGGGTTGGCCTTCATTCCCACCCTTTCTACATCTCCATCGTCCCAGACTTGACTGTCATCTGCTGCTTCTTCTGCTAACAGGAAGGGGATCAATTTGTGGTTGTTGAAATATATATCTTTAAGAAATGCCTGGGCACCCCCCCCCCCCCACCTCCAAAAGAGTGTAGATAATTAGGACTAGTTTTTTAAAAGGATGTCTTTTGTAGTCAGATTTTGCATTCCATTCTGGTTGACTCTTCTTTCCACCTTGGGATTATCCTCTTTGTAGAGAGGCCTCTCCAAAATATCAAAATGCTTTTTAATCACCCAGACTGTGTCTGAGGTGGGCCCCTGGTGAAGAATTCAAACTATCTTCAACTTTTTTAGCCCCAGGGAGACTTGGGTTCTCATACAAGCTATTTTTAAAAATAAGCTATGTACATTTTAATAAAGTTGTATAATTTAAAATCCTATTTTAAATGGTTTCTTAAAGATTTGTTTTTGACTATCCTCTCTACTGTTTGACTATACTCTCTACTATCTACTGTTATAGATTTTGGAGAATTAACTGTTTTTAATATTTACTATGGAAAATATAATTATCATGTAAATTTTCTGTTGCTGCAGAATTATTATAATGCAATCCAAAGACAATACGACTTGTTAGCAGTGTCTTGTGGGGCTTGGACTAAAGGATCTGTCAAACCTCTTCCTGTTCCAAATCCTATGATCCTATGATTTATCTGATAGCTCACTACTGCTTCAGTATTCATTCAGCAGCCATTTATTTCATGCCTGCTATGTGCAAATCCTGAGAGAGAAAGATAATGAAGACATGGTCCCCAAGCTCCAGGGGTCCAGAAGTATGTGTTAGGCAGCTGTCCTCCAGTAGTATGGACATCTCAGAACTGGTTGTTTTCCTCTTCTCCTTTTGTGCTCATATTCTTAGAGGACTAGAAGGCCTCAGAGTAGACATTCTTAACCTGTGGTCTTGGTCTTTTGATAGTTTTATAACTGTATTTCAGAAGAGTTACTTTCCTTTGCAATACTATATATTTTATTTTGTGGATTTAAAAAAAAATTATTCTGGGAAGAAGGAGATAAAGAAAGAATATCCAGGTAGCAGGAATCCAGTCATCTCCATTTCCCTGGGGATCAGACAGAAGGCAAATAGAGTCAGTTATGGGCATGACTAAACACCCTGGGGCTAAGACTCTAGCATCTACTTGATGGAACCTTTTCTTCTACCTTATTTCATATTATCCTTCCCTCATACTCCATGGAAATGAGGTTATTAGGCAATCCTTGGTCTCATTCTGTCCTGTGCCACTTAATTCTGCACATATTTTTGCATTTGCCCCCTCCCAACAGAAACACAACAAAAGATGGCCGCGGCATTCCCATGTATCTTTACCTCTTTCCCAGAATCCAGTTTAAGTGTTTCCAGGAGGCCCTCTCCCCTAATATTCCCCTTCCCTTAGGTTAACTGGCTAGATTTCTTTTGAAACCCAAATCACTCTCACTAACTGACCAACAATAGGTCCTGCTCTTAGCCTCCCTTTGGTCATTGTTTGGATTTTGAAAACTCGTGTTTCCTGTAAATAGCAATTGTTTATGTTTTGGCCAGAAACCCTGAGGGTTTCCACTCCCAGATTATTTTTTCTTTTGACTTAAGTAAGAGAGGACATTTTTTGTCTCATTTCTTACCTAGCCTTATTCACTGAATGGGCATTGCCTCAGACAGAGACCTGGGAAAGGCCTTGGCTTAAAAAGGCCTAGGTTCCCCACTGCCTTTTGATCTCTATCGTGCCACCGGACCCAGACGGTTCTGGAGGAGAAAGTGAGGCTAAGTCCAGTTCGCTTGCAGGTCGTGGCATCACCTTTCTGTCTTTGGTCCTCTCTGAGAAGGAAGGACAAACAACAAACCTTTATAATTTATTTTCTAATTTCTCTTTGTCCAATTAAAAAAAATTAAGCCTCATCCCACTCTCTTCAGCTGCACTGAGGTTTGAGACCAGCCTCTATCCTCCCGGTTTGGCAGTATTGTTGTTCAGTATCTGCCTCTTTGTGACTCCCTTTGGTTTTTTTTGGCAAAGATGCTGGAGTGGCTTGGCATTTCCTTCTCCAGCTGATTTTATAGGTGAAGACACTGAGGCAAATAGAATTAAGTGACTTGCCCAGGGTAACAAAGCTAGTTAAGAATCTGAAGCCAGATTTATTCTCATCAAGATGAATCTTCCTAATGGATATTAAATAATTATTTACAATAAGTAACTGACCCTTGTATTTATTCGTATTTTGTATTCTGTTCATTTTGAATGGGAAGTATCTTTCTAATTTCTGCACTTTTCTACTTTCTTAAAAGAGCACTTAGAAAATAATTATAACTGTTTCTGGATGACCAGATCAGTCTCAAACTAAGAAAGACCTTAAACATCTTGACTACTTACCTCATTTTACAAATGAGGAAATTGAGACTCTGAGAGCTCAAATGGCCTTGACTTGGTATGACTGTCAGTGATGGAATTGAATTCTTGGTTTTTTAAAGTCTGTATCCAGTGCTCTTTCCCTGTTGTCAGAAATTTATTTATACTTTTTTTTTTGTTGGCACCTGCTTCATGCAGAATGAGCAGTTCTTCCTTCATTTAGGTTGCTTTTTCCAACTCTGGGTCTGGGTTCCTTGGCTTTCAGGAACAAACTGACATTTCTTTAGGGGCAGTAGCTTTGTTTTGGGACCCCATCTTCACTCTTTGGGGGCCTTTTTGAACTTCCTGCCTACTTTGCAGATGAGATGCCAGACAGGCAACCTTTGGGCAAATGACCTGTTTCCCCCTATACTCCTGCGAGAAGGAATTAGTAATTGCCTTTATAAGTGTTTGGGCATATAGCTTACCCAGGAGAGGGAATGAACTTTTTTCTCTTCGGAGTAGAGAAGTGGACAATTTGCCTTTCTGAGGTCAGTATCTCATCTGTCTGTATATCTGTTGCCAAAAAGCAAGGGCAAGGGAAGGAGGATGTCCTCTGTGACTTTTTGAGATTACTTTACATACTGTGATATATTGGGGTGAGAACTGTGGCTACCACCACTATCTATTGTACTAATCGGTAGATTCTTTACAATGAGCATTGATGACTGGCTCAAGTATCAAAGCAGATCCTGTTTCTGGATGTATCATATGAGGTAAATTGTTGTGTATTTAAATATTTTTGGACCTCAGTTTTCTCCAGGTTTCTCAAGGTTTAAATGAACGTGGAAAGTAAGGATAACGGGATTGCATATACTTTTAGGTAATAACTAAAATGACTGAGTGCTTGTGTACAAAATGCTTTCTCAGGTCAATGTGTTTGAAATAATAAAATGATTGTAAGGTGAAGCATTTATCCTACCATAAATTTATTTATGCCTGTCCCTTCAGTTTTGATAACTATTTCCCTGTAATTGATTTCTTTTGTAATCTCATGTGTTTTGTGCATTTTAAAAACATGATTCTGAGAAGTCTGCAAATTTTGAAGATTTACAAACTTTCTGACTGATTATAGTAACTTTTACTGCTTTGAGTCACTTTATTTCCTAAATGTTATTGCAGCATTTAGTGCAACCTCTCCAAGTTAGACAGTGGAAGAATTTGATCATTCTTGATCATACACAGTAATTTCTAGCAGGTGTTAGAAGCTCCTGTTGCTCCTACTGGTAGAACTCAATATTTTTTTTTTCCTCCCTGCCTTGTGTGCCATCTTGTGGTTTTCAGCTGTTTATTCTTAATTGTCATGTATAGTGGAAGTAATTTAATCCCATCTTCCTTTTCTTGTTATAAATGTTTGCACCCCTTTATAAAGATTTCTTTTAAATCTTTTTTTTTGGGGGGGTGTTCTGAAATTCTGGTTCTAATTAACATGCTGACAGGGCTTTCTGGTTTATGGGGGCAGATTAGTGGGCTTTGGTGTGGCTATTTTTCTTCCTTCCTGTCTTTCTGCATTTGATGGATACACCTATGTACACACCTAGCTGCTGCATGAGAGGATTCTAACATTCTCTGGCCATGAGGATGGGGATATGGGGGTTGGTAACCTGGAAGAGGAGAAATCAATCATGCCTGCCCCCCCTTTTGGCAAGGGCATTGTTTTAATTTAGTTTTGTTCCCTTGCCCAGGATCAAGGCTGCTTATACATTTGCTAAACTGTTTCCAGCCATGGCTTTTTTTCTTTTTTTAATTAGTGCTCAAAATCCTTACTTTCTCTTCCCTTTAGGGATAAAGGGAGCTTCCTGCTTTCACTTCCAAAGCCTTAAAAAGAAAGGATACAATGGGTTTGTTGACCCAAACAACCCAGGAATCTGTATATGGATCTATGAGACCTGAAAAGAAAAAATGGTTTCCCGAAACATGCTGTTTATGGGTGACTGGGTTCAGAAACTCTCTTCTCTTTCTCCTCTCCCCCATATACACACACAGATTAGAGCCTGTTGGACCTGTGTGTATGTCTCTCTCTTTATGTCTTTGTATCTACAGATTGTATTACGCTTGTTGGACAATCTGCAACCACATATGATATCTGTGTCAGTTTTTCTGATTATCTCCTTGATCAGGAGAACGATGTTTGTAGTTTTGTTTTTTTATTTTTTAATTTTATTATTATTTTATTTCTTTTCAGTGTTCTATAATCACTTCCATATATCTTAGATTTTTCCCCTCTTTCCCCTCCTTCCCCGCTACATCCCCATTCCATCTCTGGTACGATATGCAGTTTTATATAGGTTCTACACATTTATTCCTATTAAATACGTTTTCACCTTAGTCATGTTGCATAGAAGAATTAAAATGAATGGGAGAAATCATAAAACAAACCAGAACATAATACAAAAGAAAATCTGCTTCATTTTGCGATCGAATTCCATAGTTCTTTCCCTGAATGTGGAAGGCGTTTGTCTTAAGAGACCATTGGGGCTTATTTAAGTACTTGTGTTGCAGTGAAGTACTAAATCTGCCAGAAAAATCCCTCACACACTGTGGTTGTTGCTGTACACAAAGTTCTCCTGGTTCTGCTCCTTTCACTCAGCATCAGTTCATATAAGTCTTTCCAGGCCTCTCTGAAGTCTGCCTGTTCATCATTTCTTATAGCACAGCAGTATTCCATTACATTCATATACCACAGTTTATTCAGCCATTCCCCAATTGATGGGCATCCCCTTGATTTCCAGTTTTTGGCCACCACAAAGAGAGCTGCTATAAATATAACAGTCCCTCAAATAAAATACTTCCCCTGGAGAAACTCCAGATCTCTGCACTCTGCAATATGACAGTGCAGTAAAGATTATAGATTAGTGGCAGTCAGATTTATGCTTATATAGGTTTATCATTTTCTGCCATTACACTGTAAATTCTGACATGACATCCTGGTATTAATAACTTACTATTTTTTTCTCCAGAATGGCTAGCAGAGTGATTTTCACATAGTAGGTGTGCAATAATGAATGTTGAGTTAAAGAATAAGATCTTAAGAGCTTTAATCCATAAGGCAACTTCCTTGACAATGAATTTCGATCAATTCCGTCAACATTGTTTGAACATCTACTGTGTGTGTGGGAGAGAAAGAGAGAGAGAGAGAGAGAGAGAGAGAGAGAGAGAGAGAGAGAGAGAGAGAGAGAGAACAGAATGAAAATCCCATGTTTTGTGTTACATATATAAGAAAATATGTCACGCAATCCCTAAAAATGTATATTGTGTGGCGCTTTGTTTCTTAAGGGCAGAATGAAAGGCAAGGGATGAGAATCTCTTCACTTAGTATTACTAAGTATGTTTTTTATTCTATTTAAATTAAATACAGTATTTTAAATATGAAAAAAATTGGGAGGCAGTATGGTATAATAACTAGGTCTTTGAATTTCCAGAGTCACCCTAAAGACGGTGGCTTTAGCCCTGCCGCTGATAGTCTCTAACCGTGGGCAATTCACTTAACCTCCTAGTGCCCTAGGGCACTCTTCCGTAGGGTCCTGTATTACTGAGCAGTGCTGCCATGAGTTGCCGGTCTGCTACCTCTCTGCTTCTCTTTATGGAAGTAAGGGGCACACTGACTAAATCACAGGTCTGGACCTTTCTCCTACACCCTCTTCCATAGAGATGAAGAAATACTTTTAAGTGTGTTGCTTTCTGCATTTATACTGTAGGTGATTGTTTTTTTGTCTGTGTACTCATTTGGAATCTTCTTTAAATTTCTGTGGTGCCTACATCAAATAGTTCAAACCCAAATAATCTACTAGAAGCATTTCAAGTTGAATTCCATTAAGTCTTTTGTACTGGATTTTAAGGGTTTCTGGAAGAATGAATGGATGAGTATGAATTTAAGTTGCTAAAACTGCTAGGAACTGAGGATACAAAGACAATAGCTGTTCTCAGGGTGCTTCCCTTTTAGTGGTGGTAGGCCACAGGACAGTGGTGTTCTAGGGGAAAGAAGGTATTTTGATTTGAAATGTAAGTAGAGACACTGGGGACATTGTCTTTCCAGGAGCTATGATCCAGTTGATTGGATTATAGATCTAGAACAAGAGTTGAAGAACAAAAATGGTTGCAAGGCTATTGGTGAAAAGATGTATGGGACGATAAAGCTGCCAGTTAGGGGTGAAGGAGGTTGGGAGCAGGGCAGGGTTGAAAAGGTCAGTTACTCCAGGCCCTGTTTTAGCTGGGGTTGGGAAGAAGATGGTCAAGGAATGAAGGGTCCTTCTGGGTTCTCTTCCACCATACGTGAAAGTAGGATCTTTTATGAAACAGAATTTTACTGTAGTGTCTTTAAAATGTTTGAAAAAAATCAATGGAGAAGTCTTCTTTTATTTTTAATTAACTCTGTTTTTGTGGGTGATTGTGTTTTTTTAAAACAAACTAAACCCAATCCCGAACTGAACTCCACCCAATCCTGAACTGAACTCTTCCAGACATTAGCAGAATAAGTCATTCTGCATCCCTGAAAAGAAATCACAGCTGGATGGAGATGAAAAGCAGTTGTAATTCAAGTATAGGCTGTGAATATCCAGCAACTCTTTGCTATATGAAGGTTTAGTTTCAGAGATGTTTACTATTTACTACCTCCTTCTGGTTTGGAAAAGAAAAGATTATGAATCTGGTAAAAAGTTTTCTTTTAAGATAACTTTATTCTTAAGATAGTTTATCTTTTACTAAGATTCATTGCCATCTGAGGTTATTCTTAAGGTGATTAATGTCACAGAAAGAGCTCCATTGATGCAATTTTAAAAGGTTTTGGTTATTAGTGGTGTGCACTTGCATTAAAGGATGATTGATTTTAATGTATATATAACAAGCAATATAGAAAATAGGACTGAGCAAAGTACTGTGATATTGCTGAGTATACAGATACTTAAAAAAATATATAATCTCTGCCCTGAATATAGGATGTGTATTCAGAAATAAATCTGATACAAGGCAACCTAGGAGTCATCCTGGATTCCTCGCTATCTCACCTCCCATATTCAGTCTGTTTCCAAGGCCCGTTGATTGCACCTCTGTAGCATCTCTCGGACGTGCCCCTTCTCTCCTCTGACACTGTAAGGCCTCACTCCTTCAGCCTAGATTACTATAATAGCCTGCTAGTGGGTCTCCCTGCCTCAGGTCTCTCCACACTGCTGTCAACCACTGGATTGATTTTCTTAAAGAGCAGGTATGACCATATCACCCGTACAGGGGCTCCCTGTTACCTCCAGAATCAAATGCAAAATCCTGGCATTCAAGGCCCTCAAGTCTTTGGTAACCCAGTGTCCCCTTTCTAAGGTGGTCTGACACCTTACACTCTACCATATTCTTTGTTTCAGTGACATTGACTTACTTACCAATCCACAAATAAAGAAAGTACTCCATGTCTTTTGTCTGAGCATTTTGTCTGGCTGTCTTCCACACCTAGGATGTTCTCCCTCTCCATCTTTGCCTCCTGGCTTCCTTCAAATCCCAACTAAAAATCCATCTGAAACAGGAATCTTTCCCAGTGCCTCTTAATTATTTCCTCTTTATACTATAAAGAGCTTGTTTGTACATATTTGCTTCCTCTTGTTATAAACAAATTGTGAGCTCTTTGAACTAGCAGGGACTGCATTTTGCCTTTCTTTGATCCACCATGCCTAGCACATATTAGGTGCTTAAAAGCTTATTGACCGACAATATCACGTTGTTAGAGAAGGTCTGAATGAAGTACTATATAAGTGATAAAAGAGGAAGAAATCACTGTTTATGACAGGGAAGGCTTCATGGAGGAGGTGGCATCTGTTCTTGGCATAACATCAAAAATGGGGCCTAGGCAGTGTTAGGAACCATACAGAATCAGGATGAGATCACAGGACAGCCAATAATCCAAAGTGGAGAGTGTTAAAGTTGGAAATGTCCATCAGTAGAAGATACTTTTTAATGGGGCACCCACTTACTCCAAGCTTTGAAATTTACTCCTGCTTCTAAATAGTTGTAACAATCAATACCAAATTGATGGTGATGACATACTATTTTGCTTTATTTATATGTTTTGACATCCATATTCTTAACTAGGCTGTAATCCTTTACAATGTCAAGACTATGTATGTGTATATACACATACACACAAGACTTTCCACAACACCTAGCATGGTTCTGTATGTTTTAGTTGCTCAACAAATGTTTATTTAGCTGGAATACTATGATTACATTTCTGTTTTAATTGGGCCATTGGTATTAGTCTGACATCCCATTCTTAGAAAATATCCTGCTTCCATTTGATTTATGGCCTCAGGTGATGGATGATGACACTGCTCACTGTGGTTCTTGAAAGGAATCGCCCAGTAACTTAGTCCTGTTCAGCAAACATATATTATTAAGTAACTACTTGGGGGATTGGGGAGGAGGTGATTGGTGATTGGTGAGAGAGAAACATCATAAGCCAGTAGACTTAAGTAAGGATAAGCAAGTAAGTGGGTAACAAAGTAGAGAGATGCAAAGTCATTTTTCTGTGGGGTTAAGAGAGGTAATGTCATAGATTTTGAATCTGAAGGAAACTTGCAAGTCCTCAAATATGACCCCCTTCATGTCACAGAGGGGGAAGGTGAGGTAGAGAGGGTTTTAAGTGATCTACTTGCCCATGTTCACACGGCTCTTAAGTAAATGAGGTGGAGTTTTAACCTGGGCCTCTGACTCCAAGTTTAGTGCTCTATTCACTAATCTATGCTTCCTTTAATGAGTGGGGTCATTCTAGATATGGACACAAGAATTAAATTATTAGTGCAAATTACCAGAGACCCTGGAGATGTAATTTAAGGGGAACAGAGGGAGAGAGAGAGAGAGAGAGAGAGAGAGAGAGAGAGAGAGAGAGAGAGAGAGAGTGAGAGTGAGTTGTGGATGGCTTAGTGTCAGTGTAGAAAGCTTTTGATTAAAGAACTAAAACTAAAATGCAACTGAGATAACCAAGGGTTTTTTTGCTTTTTCTAAGTTTGGCTATTAGCGGTACCAGTCAGAGCTTTGTGAATATAGCTTGATCTGGAAGGAAGGATGTAATTTTAGTAATTCCATCTGCTACCCAAATTAGTTCTGTGCCTGTATTTTCTGTTTCATTCTCTGTATGAAGTTGGGCTAGTAGGTTAAGAGGAATTAATAGAGATGGGCTTTTATAGGGAGAGCTATTTCCATAAAGGTTGAAAATTTCCACTTCTATTTTCAGAACCGTTCAGCCCAGAGGTAGAGCACAAATTAGAGCCCTGTTTTAGAAGGGAAGCCAGATCGTCAACTTGATAATTGCCGTTTTGGCAAAAGATCATTTATGGGTTTTGGCTTGCCAGACGTGAATAGCTGTTCTTCAACAGCTGAAGGAAAGAGAAAGATACCATAAAGGGAAGTTGAAACTTGTGAGGTAAACGCCAGCCCACCCTATTCCCTTCTTAGTCTGAAGTTTTGTTTACACCAACAAAACCGAGGAGAAGTTAAAAATCTGCTAGATCAAAAAGCAATTTCCAATCTCCGGCCCTGGTTTTTAATCATCGACATCCTCCCCTTCTCAAATCCTGAGCTGTTTTCCCATCGAAGACAAAGGAGGCAGCATTTAAACTCACTTATTCTTGTCCTGTGTGCTGTCATTTCCTCCTAAATGTTAGTTGACCTTTCTAATAGGTCAATCCTGTCTTCCCTTCTCAATTAGAAAACACTAGAACATGAACTCCTTGAAAACAGGGACCAGGTTTTTTGTATGTATTTCTATGTATCCCCAGGCCTTAGACCCAGGGTCTGGTACATAATGGGTGCTTCATAATTGATTTAGGGATGAAATGTTGAGTGAAATGACTTCATCCCAATACATATGTTGGTTTTAGACCAGCAGTGCTTTAAACATTTTTTTTCTTCTTGGTCTCGGGTGCATAGGAGCATGTATGAGTCATTCAGATTTGGCACTTCAGGCTTTTGACATTTATATTCCCTTACATGTAGTGGTTCATCTCTCTTAACGTTTTCCCCTGCCACCAGGAGGTTTCACTGTAAGTACACAAAGCTGCCCCTTGGGCTGACTTCAAAAAAAATTTGATTTATGATGAAGGAGCCTGGGTAGAGGTAGGTGTGGGGCGGGGGGGGGGGGGGGAGAGGAAAAGAGAGTCATGAGTGAGCATGCTCCGCAATTTCCTTAACATATTAGTAGCCTATTATGTGCTATTTTCAACTCTTGCTCTGCTTTCCTTTCAGAAGACATCTTTTAAAGTTATTTGGGTATGGATCTTTTCTCTCTCTTTTCACCCCTCTCCACCATTCTTGTCCCTTATATTTATTTCCAGTTGGATTATGAAATTTTTAAATGCGACAACTGTAAAGTCTGACTTTTACCTCTGCATTTCTAGACCATGTTTTTTTCAGTTAGCCAGAAGTATGAGAACTTACCAATGTTGACCTTTGTCACATACCTTTATTCCTTGGGCTTTGTTTGCTGTTAGGAATTGAGAATGGGATAGAGGGACAATTTCCATATTCCTTGAACTCTGTTATAATTTGAAGGCAGTGAGCATGAGTTTGTTTTTTTTTAAAGGGTGGAAGTGGTGGGATACTATGTACATACATAGACACATGTATATGTGGGTATTATACATGTGTGTGTTTTTGTTTTTCTCTTAACCTTGTTCTGGCTGAAAGTAGGAACACTATCTCACTTTGATCTACATAAAAACTTTGCGGTGTTTTGGACTTGGGTTAATTGCCCCTCCTTAGGCAGCTTGGTGGTGTGTGCCCACCCAACCCCCATTCCCAAGGGCACCAGTATATTGGTGGCAGCCCTAGTAGAGATTTACTATTCTCCCTGCCCCTTGAATTTTACTGATTTAGGGGCCTACTATGAGAGTGAATGCGAAAACAATGGCATCCATCACTCTTGTCTTTAAGTCTTGAAGTAAAGGAATGTAACTTTTCCTTTTACAAAACACTTTACTCATATAATATGACAGTGAAGTTAACTAAGGCTCAGTGAGGTGTTTGCCTAGAAGTCACTCAATTACTTAAGTATGGGATCTCAGGAGTTCTTGCCTTTCAAGAAGGCAGAAGAAAACCCCTACATAAAAAGAGCAGCGAAGCCATTTAGAGTTGAAGGATTGGGGGAGACGGTCATTCTGGTTTTGTCACCAGGGCTGGGACGGAATTGCAGAAAGGAGCACCAGTATGAACACTGGGGATGGAAGATGTAGGAGTGATGAGGGATGGAGTATTTGGAGTTAGGAACTGGCAAAAGGAACACATCAGAGCATGATTTTTCTACTTCTTTGAGTGTTCAGGGGAGGCTCTAGGAATAAATTTCCGCTAGTTTGAGAGAAAGGGTAATTTATGTCAGTAATCCCTTAAAATTGGGGTGGGGGGAGGAGGTAGGCCAACTCTCCCATTGATGAGGCCTGTTTGAGTGGATATAAGGATACGGCTTGTTGACAGTCCTCACAGCTCAAGACTTTCTCTCTCTCTCTCATCTTGAGAGATGGCAGAGAGAGAGAGAGAGAGAGCTAGCTGTGTGTGTGTTAGAATGTTGCACTCTCTTTTGAGAGGACTATGTAAAATGGCTTCTAATCCAGCAAGATTCAGTGTGCAATCTTTAGGACACAAACTCCCTGCTCCCTGTTACTTTTGGATTTGCTGATTATTTAAAAGCAAATGCTTCATGGGTTAAATTGGGCCAAGCTTTTCCTAGATTTCTGTAAGGCTGCTGTGTGGTCCTGTTATACACACACTTTTGTGTCACCATTATAAATTGGATGTTTTGGCATCTGTAGCTGCTTCATTTGGCAGGGAGATGTACAGCACTTCTAATGCCTGAATCACTTTCCCTAGAGCTCTTTCCCCTCTCCATTTCCCCCTCCCCCCAGTTTCTCTCTGCTAATCACATCCCTGGTGTTTCTCCAGACTAGTTGTGGCTTGAGTGTTGATACAGAGATGCTAATATAGGTGATAGTTTTTTTGTATTTAAAGAAAACTGTTTTGCAGAATCTGAAGCTATTTAAATAGTTCATTCTGCCCTCCCCCTAACCCCCACCAGTCAGAGGGGCAAAAAACCTGAGACCATTTAGCTAGAATAAGTACCTCCAATAGCAGGATTACCTTTTACTAGATGATAGATTTCAGAGACCTCCTTGTATGCCAGTCCCCTTCCCCTTACAGTGCTGCACCCTCCATGTTTCCAGCCTCCAATGTATTTATTGCTATGAGATTAATTTAGCAGCCATGTAATACTCTCTAGCTATAAAATCTTAAATGCTGCTGCCTAACCTGGTAATCATACCCAGTATTGACCAATCAGAGTGAGATTTGAAAAGGCACCACTGATAGGTTTTAACAAGAAAACCTCTCTAGGTTGTTAATACGAAAATCTCTCTAGATTTTTTTCCCCTCTGAACAGTAATGTCATGATGTCCTCTGTAAGCAAGTTGTTTCCTAGTAACAAACGCAGAGTCTATGTAGGTGAATTTATTTTTCTAGCGCAGTGCTGTTGAGATGTGGAATTCTAAAGGAGAGGATTTTCTCTGTGGATGGTGTATTTACCCCAATCCCTGGCTTCCTAAATACCTAAGAATTATTAAGAAGGTAAATATGGTGTGGAAGATCAAAGGGCATATTTTGAAAGGATGATGATTCAAGGAAAAAATGCTGGATATACCGTTTTTCCTTGTGAGTCTGCTCCCTCCCCTCACCCTCCTCAGTTCCCCCTTCCCTCCCCCTTAACCTGATGTAAACATGAAGTTGTCTGAATGTCTATTAAGCAGCTCACTTTGCTGTCCTATCACGTACCTAACAGACAATTGATGGCGTGCTTCCAGCTGGCAGTGCAGTGGAAAGGTAGTATGCAACTTCAACTTTTTTTTATTCTTAAACATGATTGTAAGTCTAAATTCACTGGGGAGTAAATATTCATTGAATATGCAAAATAAAGAATACATCTGAAATTAGCTTCTCTGAATAAACATAGTGTTGCACCATGGAGATAGTTTCTGATTTTAAACAGGTGCAGGAGGCATAGAGATTTATTTTTTTCTCCAAAAGCATGTGATTGTCATGTAACTATAAGTAAGTCTTGTCTATTAAGTAGATTTCATTGTCTTCCATTTTCCTTTATTTAAACTTCCTTTAATTCTGCTGTACCCAGAGATTGGAGGTGTGTTTATAATGAAAATTACTTAGAATAAGGCTGCCTTTTAGTGTTCTATTGTATTTGTTTATTTACAATATTACATTTACTGTATTGTTTGGCACAGACGGTGCCTGGAATATGAGAAGTGCTTAATAAATGCTTTGTGTCTGTACTTGGTTTTGCTTACTTCACCCTGTTCCTCTGAATTCCTTATTCAGTATTTCTTTTGGCTCAATAATATTCCATTTTGTCAGTATACTAGAGTTTATTCATCCATGCCCTTATTGATGGGCACCCACTTTGTTTCTAGTTTTTTGCTGCCACAGAAAACAGCATGCATTTTATAAAGGGAAGATTCACTTGGTATAGTTCACTCACTGGAAGACGAGAATCATGGTGTATGTGTGTATGTAAGAGAAATTGAGAGATAGAGACAGAGAGATACAGACGTAGAGTGTAGGGGAAGAAGGATGCCAGTGATTTTTTTTTTTTCAGGTCCCTACCCACTAGGCTCATTCATTTATTAAAAGAATATTTTTTGAATGCCTACTGTGCACCAAAGATAGATAGAAGGAGAAAGTAACATCTTCCTCTGCTCAGTTGGGTATCTAATAGCTTTAAGTCCACCTCCATCTCTAAATTTCATTACTCATTATACTGAGTATTTAATTTGAATTTAATTTTAAATATTGAACATTTCATTTTTTTTTCCCATCATGTAAGGGGCAGCTAGGTGTAGAAGTGGATAGAGCATTGGGTCCAGGGTCAGGAAGGTCTGAGTACAAATCTAGCCTTTTACTCTTATTACCTTTGTGATACCTGGTAAGTCACTTAACTTTGTTAATAACTCTGTTCCTCAGCTGTAAAATGAGCTAAAGAAGGACATGGCAAACTACTCCCAGAGTCTTTGCCAAGAGAACCTCAAATGGAGTCATGAAGATTTGGATGTGCTTGAGCAACAAAACGAAAGATCCCTGCAATAATACTCATGACTCTGTAATAGGACATGGTCACACTCAGGGTCACAACCAGCTCTGTCAGGTGGCTACTTCAGTCATTGTTATCTTCCATTTTACAGAAGAGAAAACTCAGGGCTCAAGGGGACCCTAAATGACTTGTCATATAATTGAGTGGTTGATATGATGGGAATCCAGTAGATCCTGAATCCAGTATTTTTTTTTTTTTAATTAACCTGACTAGGGTTCACCTGCATCTTGTCCAACAGCTTAGCTTAAGTTGTAAATTGTTTCATTTACATGTACCTCTAGTTAGCCTCTGTTTCTAAATCAATTTCTAGGTACATGGGCCAGTTGGTGTAATTAAAAATATTTTACTGTGTGTGAGAGATGGGGTGAATGGGTCAAGTAGGAGGGGAGTATGTATGTGTTTGAGTGCATTAATGTGAGTTACCTCTGCCAGGGTGTTCTTATCTGAGTCTAGCAGGTATGGTTCAATAAAATTGAATTTGAAATTCTAATTGTAGAGTTAATACTCTAATTTTAATGATAATAATTAAAATTTTATACAACAAATTACTTTACCTCAATTTCAGGTCTAGTATCTAATGATCACTGTCATTTCCACTAAATATTTGTAAAGCCCTTAGCACAATACCTAGTACGTAAGAAGGTGTTTAATAAATTCTTTCCTTCTTTCCTTCCTTTCCTCCAGTACAAAATGTACAATAAAGTAATATATTAAAACCTGACCCAATTTGGTGGGAAAAGATTACTTTTCTAATGATAAGTTGCACATAAGGTGAGTCAGTTGCCTACTTAGGGAGGGAAGAAGCTTATATGCTCCCGGATCTCTTCTTGAACCCTCTTCTCCCATCATACTCCTTCATTTGGTAATCTCATCAACGCCTATGGATTTAATTACCATCTCTGTGCTGATGACTCTCAAATCTACCTACTCTGTGCCAGTCTCTCTTCTGACCTCACATCTCCCACTGCTTTTCAGATATCCCAAACTAGATGTCTAGTAGACATCCTGAACTCAATATGTCCAGAACAGAACTCATTATCCTTTCCCCACAGATCTCCCCCTGCCCTCTTCCCTATTTCTATAGAGGGCAACACCATCCTCCCAGTCTCTTAGGCTTTCAAGCTAAAAGTTTTCTGCACTCCTCACTTTATCTCACCATGTAGCATCATTGCAGTACCCACAGCAGCCACTGTGGCTATACAGGCATATTTCCAGGGAAAATTTGCAAAATATAAACTCTCTGACTCAAAGACAAAACCAAAATATTCAGATACCAGAAAGCCAGTTCCACCAAGGTAACAAGGAAGTTTATACACATTACCAATAATGGGTCTCCCTTAGATCACCCTACAAACAAGTTCCCCTAGGCAAAATTCCTCCCTTTTTCACTCTGCCTCAGCTCTGCCTGCTCTCTCCCAGCTCTTCCTGACTCTCTTAGCTCCACCCTTCCTACTTTACCCATTGGGCAAGCTCCTCCCACCATGGGCTCCATGTGACTCTGGCTGTGGGCTGGACCAGAGCTCAAAGCATGTCACACGGACCTATTAAGGAGCAGGGAAGATCTTCCAGATTCCCTTAACATCACACACTATCACCCCTTTTCCAAGCTGTCTGCTGATAACACCGTTGCAGCATCTCTGTTATACCCTCTTCTGTCCTCTGACATTGCTACCTCACATCTGGATCATTTCGAAAGCCTGTTACTGGGTCTGTTATCCTCCTTGCAGCCCCCAAAGTGATTTTTCTAAAGCATAGGCCCTACCATGTTCCGCCACCCTACTCAGTAAATTCCAGTGGCTTCCTATTGCCTCCAGGAGCAAAAACAAAGTAGTCGTTTGGCATTCAGAGCCCCTTCTTACAACTTAATTTCCCAGTTCTGGCCTCCTGGATGTTTTTGTGAGCAAGACACTCCTCTCAGCTCTAGGCAATCTCTCTCTCTCTCTCTCTCTCTCTCTCTCTCTCTCTCTCTCTCTCTCTCTCTCTCTCTCTCTCTCTCTCTCTCTCTCTCTCTCTCTCTCTCTTTCTCTCTCTTCCCTCCTTCTCCCTCTTTCTCTCTTTCACCTTCCTCCTCCCTCCCCCCCCCTTAAATCCCTTCCCCATTTCCTCCTCCCCCAAATCTCTCCCTCTGTCTCTTCTGTCTCTCTCCTCCTCCTCCCCCCCTCCTTCCTTTGTTCTGCCTGTTGACCTCCCTGGCTTCCTTTAAGTCCCAACTCAAATTCTACTGTTAATTATTTCCCATTTATCTTGTATGTAGCTTGCTTTGTATGTATTTGTTCTCATGTTGTCTCCTCTCTTAGACTGTAAGCGCCTCGTGGGCATTTTCAGTGCTTACCACAATGCCTGGCACACAGTATCTGCTTAACGAATGTTTAATGATTGATGGAATAGAACATTAGACTCCACCCATTTTTAAAGAAAAATCCCTGATTTCTCATTCATTGAAAAAAGGTTAAAACTAACCCTTTCTCCCTAGTCTGTTTTTTCCTAACTGTTTTCAAATCTAGAAAATGACCTTTAATCTAAACCACTCAATTACCTCCCAGATCCCCTGGGAAGCAGACAGCAAGCTTAGGAGGGGACAACTTTCCTGCATGAATCTCCTAGGAAGTTTCACAGCTTCACACCTTGCTCTATGCACTAACTGAGATATTTATACCTATTAGTAGGTGTTCATACCAGAGGCAGAGAACTGAATATACACCATTTTGAAAAGAAAACCATGGGAAAACCTACCTCTTTAACGCTATGTAGGACCCCTAACACTGGGTGGGGAGGACAGGAGAAAAGGAAGAATATGAATAACATACATGTCTTCCAAAATTGGGAATGTAATGAATGAAAAAGAACTTATATTCTCACAAGGATTATTAAATTAAGGTAGCATTGCTGAAAATATTTGTGAGATCTGTAATTCCGGGAAGAAAAATCCAGTCCCTTTAAAAAATAATTTTAAAAGTCTCTCCCCCCAGCCCCCTCCCTCAGCAAACCTTCCAAGTTCTATTTGAAGACATCTAAGACAGTGGTATCTCAGGGTTCCCAGGAACTTAAGGACCTTAAATCACCTGGGTGAATTGTCATCTGATTGTCTAGCTTTGCTTCAAATGTTCATATATCGGTTTTAAGGTTCATAAAGTGCTTTTTCCACATCCATGGTGTTCTAGAGGTAATAATGTAAGTATTATCCCCACTTTACAGATGAAGAAAGTGAAGTAGGAAATGGTAAGTGATTGACCTCTGGTCAAAAAGTAACTGGGATCCAGCATTTTGAACCCATTTTTTCTGAATTAGCCTTGTTTTTGGACATAACACTCCCTACCTCCTTGTGCTACTTTAAATTTCTTTAGAACCTAATGAGAACTGTAATTTTACTTGATGCTTATTCTAGAAATGTGGGTGGCAAAAGATGAAGTCCATTTCTAAAAATGAGGAAACCAAAACTGGAAAAGGTAAATGCCTTGCCTGAGATCAATAATTTCTCTTAAATTAAATAGCTTTAACAGCGACACCCCCCAAAATCTCAACACTGAATGAATGGCCTGTCCTTCATCTCCTTGTGTGTGCGCTCCTGGACTTGGGCCCATTTTGTGCAGTTAAGTAGCTGCTGCTTTGATTTCCAAGTTTTTCCTTTTATAAATAAGACAGTGGTAAAGCAGGGAGCATTTGTTTTCAGGGTGAGCCTAATATATTAATTCACATTGATTTTACTTTCTGGTCTCTGGGTACTTTGGGATAGGAAAGGAAGGAAATGTTTTTTGTGTCTTTAGGATTGTTTTTTTTTTTTTTTTAAACCTATGAAGCCTTTGAAATGATTATTACCCTGAAGCTGTGTCCTCTAATCTGCTCTGTTCTGTTCCTCTTGCTGCTCTGCTTATCTAAATCCTACCTTCTTTCAAAGACTTCGGCCCACTGTGATTTCCTCCTCCTCCCCTTGTATACTCCCTTAGCATTTGTCTGTACAGTGCATTTAGCCCTTAGTAAATATACTACCTTGTATTGTTAATTACTGCTTTTATCTGCTTGTCGTGTCCTGTCTCCCCAGCTGCCTTGTAATTTCTTGAAGACCCAACCCAGGCCCTGCACTTCTGTGTCAGATCTCGGCTGTCTTGCACACAGTGGGTATTCAGTAAAGGTTCAGTTTTATAGAGTGGTCCTCCCGGAATCCCCATTTAACTTTTCTCCACGTTTGACTGTCTCTATAAAGACTCTGCTTCTCTACACCCTGTACTGCTGCAGTTCATGAATTTCTCTTCTCAAATTCTGAGTTAGTAAAAACCCATCTCCTTCTGTTATTATGGTAATTACTAGAGATTATTTTGTTTAGGCCCCTGGGGGATGCCTGCTGCGTTTCTCTGTCTGTGTATATGTGTGTTAAAATCTGAAAGTGTTTCCTTTTGAGGAGGTCAGTGGGGGTCATTTTGGGCAAGGATACTTGCTTTTGTAAAGTGGTCTTAGAAGTTTTTGAAAGGCTTCCTGACTTTACTAAGATTAAAAAAAAATTGTGTGGATTAATACCTCCCTCCCCTCCAAGCATTTTCAGTATTGGATTGAAGAATAAAATTAATTTCCTCTGGCTGGAGGAAGGGATCTATTTGTAGGGAAGTAAGGGAGTGGGGGGAGGGTGGAGATGGGTTCTAACTTTTAAAATCGAAGAGTAGTATTGCTTTCTGACATAGGTTCTAAGCAATTATTAGCAAAGGTTAACAAGCTTTACTTTAACTCTCTTGGCTCTTTAAGGCTCTTTATCTTGAAGAAAGATAATTTAGATGCCTTATAGTAAAATGCATGGGAAGGTACTATGCAAAACATAGGCGATATTATTGGAGTTTTGGACGGGTAGTGTAATTGGGGACCCCCCCTCCATCATAGGAGAGCTTGCAGGGGAGATGTGGGGAAAAAAGATACATATTCCAAGAAAAACTTAACTGAAATAAGAGGGACAGTATTAAATTGAAAGTTATTTAAAAGTATTTTCAAGGAAAGCCAACGATTTCTTTTATAGCAACTTCACCCTATCCTATGTTAGTTTCTGATTTTAGAAATTGGGTGTGTAATGAATGAAAATTAATTTCTGCTTCCACTTAAAAGGGGTTTATTAATTAAAGTAGGATTTCTGAATTCCTTGTCAGGTCTGTAATTCTACTCAGAAAAATATAATTCCTTTAAAAAATTGTTAATTCATTTACATGTTCATTTATATATCTCATATTTTGATTGAAGATAAAACAGACTCTTTCTCTTAAAAAGCCTTAGAAAGACTGGCTGTATTAAAGTTGCACAAATTGGTCTTGCACTTGACAGAGGGTATCCAGGTAGCTCTTCAAATAGCTCTTCGCCATCTTTAATAGATAAAACAGTGAATTTGAACCTTGCAGAGGGAAGTAAGATGTTGTAGGACTGTGTTGTAAGTTCATCTCCTAGTAGTGAGAGTGCTGAGTCTGGAGTCAGGAAGACCTGAGTTCAAATCCAGCTTCATACACTTAAGAGCTGGGTGATATTGGATAAATCACAACTTGTTTGCCACAGTTTCCTGAGTTGTAAAATTAGGGGTACTGTAGCACCTACCCCCAGGGTTGACATGATGCTCAAATTAGATAATATTTTCAAAGCCCCTAGCATAGAGCATTATTATAGAAATGTTAGCTATTATATCTGTCTTAAGAAGAAGAGCCAGCATGCTTGGGAATTAAGACCATTGTTGGTTCTGGATATGTGAGATTGGAGATGAACCTTCCTTGTTCCTTCACCTCTAAAAATAGGGTATAGGGATAATACATATTTCCTAGAAATAGAAATGATACATGATTTTTAAGATCTTTTCCAATCAATATTTTAGGAGCGTATCTATGAGATACTTAGAAGCAGTAGTTTTGGCTCCTTATTCAGTGGGGAAAAAAATCACATGGCTGAGATGCAAGCGTAAGAATGAGCCAATGAGATGCCTTCTAGTGAGATGATTGACACCCTCCTCTCTCAGCCTCAGACAGCCTTATTCAATGACTAGCTTCTTGTTCTGTTTAAATAGGTCAACACAGCTTTAATCCAGAGATCCAAAGAGAAGGAAATTGCTGGTTTTGTCTAAAATAGTTCCTTATATTTGCTCCACAGTGCAGTTTTGATTTTTTTAATTTTAATTGATTTTTGTTCTGCTACTAACTCCTTGTTATCCATCCTGTGACTGCTTGGTCCAGTGCCTGTTGTAGATGAGTCACCAGTTTTGCCCTCAGTCACCTCTTCGAGCTATTTTGACTTTGTGGTAAAGGAACTGAGAGAGCCCAGGCAGTGCAGTTTTCTCTGTTCTTATGGGCCTGCTTCCTGCCTGCCTGCCTCCTAACTCCAGGCCGTGTCACCCTGCTTCTGGTTCTGGCTGAGCGAGTGAGAAGGTGCATCAGCCAGTCACTTTCTTACTATTTGCCAGGTCTAAATGTACAAAAAGAGTTGTGGGTTATTTGTGATTTCACATGGCTAGTGGGTTTTTCTCAAACTGATAACTTACTAGGGGACACCTTTTAAATACCTCTGTTAAGTGACAGGGCCTACTTGCATTTCTCCATAATTTGTTTGCCAACTGCCCTCTGCTTGTGAATTATGATTGGGATGTTTGTCAGAGAGGCAGGAAGGCTCTGGAATCTGGGAAGCTTATTCGCTTCATTCTTGCATGCTTCCTTTTCCTTTTTCCTTTAATATATTGTATTTCTCCTGAAAACTTCTCTAGGGAAACTTAGCACACCCAGGTGAGTCTTCCTCCCAACCCCTTTGCTGCCTGCCCTCCTATCTCACCGATGGGAAAGACTTCAGATGAATTAATCACTTGGGACCCAGCAGGCATTGCTTTTTAGGTTCCCTAACAGCCTAGTCTTGCTTCTCAGGTGGTTTTACTCCTTTCCTGCCCCCTGCCTTCTCAGTGACTAGGGAGGGCAAATCACCAAGTTACTCTTGATTTTTTTCAACTTTGCATTGTCATACTAGACAGTTTGTGGTGTATATTGTCACATTCCCTCCAAAGGCTTTAGCAACCTCCCAGTGTGTTTTTGAGCAAATTAAAAAAAAAAATTATTAGCAACTGTTCAGCCAGTTAGATTGCTTAAAAAGTATGTTCCTCTATCCTTCCCAAAGCTCTGCTCGTGTGTGTGTGTGTGTGTGTGTGTGTGTGTGTGTGTGTGTGAGAGAGAGAGAGAGAGAGAGAGAGAGAGAGAGAGAGAGAGAGAGAGAGAGAGAGATTTTTTTCTTTGCTTGTACATGTGATGCAGAAGCTAGCCTCGTTGCATGTTTTTGGACGGCAAGTAAATGAGCATTTGGAGTTGTTTGTTTTGTTTTTTAGTGTGTGTATTTGTGGGGTGGGTAAGAATATAAAGGGTTCTACCCCACTTCAACTATTTTTTTTAAAACTTTATAGTTCTCCCCCCAATGTATCCCCATTGGATACATTGTACTCCTCATCCTCTCAATAGAATTATCTCTTGTAACAAAGAAAAGCCCTTTAAATAAAACCTACCAGCACAGCCCGCCATTGTGTAGCAGTTCCCATGTGGCCCTTTCCCCCATTTACTGAGAGGTGAAAAGTAAAAGTATGTTGCTTTGTATCATCTGTCTACTTTTCCCTCTTTTTGTGCTCATTTTATTTTTTAAAAAGGTTAGTGGATTACTATCATTATTCACTGTTCCTGCATATCTATCCTATAGCAGCTCTTTTTGTGATGGTAGAAAATGGGAAATTGAGGGGATGCCCATCAACTGGGAAATGGCTGAACAAGTTGTGGTGTATGAATGTAATGGAATACTAATGTGCTCTGAGAAATGATGAACAGGAGGACTTGAGAGAGGCCTGGAAAGATTGATATGAATGGATGCTGAGTGAAATGAGCAGAACCAGGAGGACATTGTGCACAGTAACAGCCCCTTTGTGCAATGACTGACTTTGATAGACTTGCCAGGATGTAAGACAACTCCCAAAGACTCCTAGTGGAAGATGCTGTCCACATCCAGAGAAAGAACTCTGGAGGTAGGATGCAGATGGAAGCACAATATTTACTCTCCTTTCATTGTTTCGTTTTGTTTCTTCTTCTTTCTTGTTTCTCCCAATAGTTCCAATTCTTAACATCATGACTACTGTGAAAATATGAATGTACAAGTAGAGCCTAAATCAGATTGCATGCCATCTTGGGGAGGAGAGGGAAGGGGAGATAATTTAGAACTCAAAATCTTATGGCAACGAATATCAAAAACTAAAAACGAGTTAAGTATATATTAAAAACCATTATTGTGAAAAATATTAAAAATTAGTGTTTGCTTTGCTAAAGATTAAGTTAATGTTTAGCAGAATACAGAGTTAGAAATCAGTAGAAGTAAGGTCAGTCCTGGGCAAAGTGCCAGAATCTCACCTTTTCTGTTATTTGTTGTTTTAAACTTGATTTATTTCTTGAATTATAGACTTGACCACTATTACCATCCTTGTACAAAGAACAGAAAAAAGCATTTCCATGAATCTGTTGCATCCTGCTGTTTCCTCACTTTTAAAGTAGTTGGTATTTTCACCATGCTTGCCTTAAATAGGTCTTTATAGAACCTATAACTGGCCTTCTCCAGTAGGTATGGACTTTTAGAGGGCTAGAATAATTGACACCCTGAAGGACCAGGACCTAATGACCTTGGTGTAGCCATCGAGAGCCCAGAGAAACCACTACCAAGGCATGTTCTTCTGTAGACTTGGAAAGGTGCTGTGTTCATTGCACGCATATTTATTGAAACTATTTTGTGTGCATATACTAGATTTGTGAATTTCTCTTCTTCTGTGGAGTTCATATTGTATCTGTGTGGTAGGATAGGTAAGAGAGACATATGTAAGCATAATATAATATATAATATATACTAGATATATAATATAGTCATTCAATGATATAATAAAATAATGTGCTGTTACATAGTATACCTGGAAGTGTCATAATATGTACAAAGTGTTGTGAGAAAGTCCAGAGAAAGTCGCGATCATTTATGGCAGAGTTGATGAAGTCAGACTTCATCCAGGGTTGTAATTGAATTGTTCCCTCAAAGAAAATAAACAGAAATTTGAAGCAGAGCAGGGGGACTGGCATTCCAGGTAGAAGAGCTTGATCAGTGGAGGAAAGAAGCAAAACTTTGGCTAGCCTTTAGAGAATGGGACAGAGGTCACTTTGGTTGACATATAGAGGTTGAGAAGTCTGGACGAGGCAACTAGGTGGTGAAGTGGATAGAGCACTAGTTCAAATCTCACCTCAGACACTTGACGCTCAATAGTTGTGTGACCTTGGGCAAGTCACTTAACCCTAATTGCCTCGTACTGGGTCATCTCCAGTCATCCTGATGAATACCTGGTCACTGGATTCAGATGGCTCTGAAGGAGAAGTGAGGCTGGTGATCTGCACAGCCCTCCCTCACTCAAAACAAAGTCAAGTGTAAGTCATGTCATTATTTGTCTGATGGCATGGTCTTCTTTGGCAATGGAGGAACACACAGTGAAGTCTGGAATGGGGCCAGGGGTGTGTGGGATGGGGTGGGACGGGATTATTTCAGCTGTAGAGTTCACTGCTTTGTTTTAGTATTACTGGGGCAGGCCTATGAGAGTGCATGGAAGGACCTGTAACTGACTATATTTGGGGTTAGTGCTGAGCAGAAGGAACTTAGTCCATCCAGGGGTCGGTGCCTTATCCAGTGCCCCCTCTATTATCAAGAAGACACAATAGAAGAAGTAATGAGTGTGTGGATTAATGGTGAAGAAGAACATGCCACAGATGTGTGCTTTGGTTCTCTCTGAAAGGGAGTCTCATCCACATGTTTCTGGAGGGGGAAACATATTACCAGGAATTAGCCACTCTTGTGGCTGGGAACCAGCGGAAAGGAGGACATGGTTCACCGGCTACCAGTCTTCCGCTTTTGTCTGGTCTTAATCCCAGTGCTTTTAATTGTGGCAGATGCCCTAGAATAAGATTGGAAGGCCTAAGAAAACCAGTATCTTAAAGGCTTCCTCTAACTGAAAGAGCTGGCACTGTGTTCTTAGGGACATGGTCTACTTTAGTTAATGTCCATCTGGGGAGACTGGCATGTGAATCTCCCCTTCTTTATCCTAGTGACCAGAAAAATAATGTGAATATATATTTATTTGTTTTCTTCATTTGCTTTCTCCTTGTACCAGGTTCCATTCAGGCCAGGCTTCCCTTGTGGATCTGTTTCTAATCTCTTGAAACAGTTAATGTTTTCACTAAGAAATCAAGAGACTCATTTGGGAAGGATCAGCTTCTCCAACAACATGGCTAGCTTTTAATGAGCACATTAATTTTAGAATATTAATTTGCCTAAAAAAAAGATTTAAAGGCACATTTATATTGAGATTCTCCACTTTCCCCACCCCTTTTAGGTTTTTAAAGAGCCAAATCAATTAGATTTCACTTGGTCAGTAGTACTTCATTCATACCCTCTGTTTTCTTCTGACTGCTGATAATTATGAGCTGTAGTGAGCTATGCTAGAGTGCACGCTCATTCTCATTTTCTTCATTGGGGGTTTTTGATTACACTGTTTCTAATGAAATCTGTTCAATTTTGTGATTCAGTCTCAGAAGACATAGGGTTCAGGAGCTAGTGAGCAAGTCACATTTAGCCTTCTCTTCTTCCCCCGCCACACACACACCTTTTCCCTATTGGCATTCTTATTTGTGTTCAATTCTGGGAGAGAAATCCTGACACAGTTTTGGGTCTTTTTTGATTATGTTGAAGAAACTAAACTGTCAGATCAACAGCTGTAGAGAAGGTTTTACCTCTGTGTTTCATGGCTCTCCCTGCTCTGTTTCCTGACTGTACCATTTAACCATAAACGTGTAGGGCTCTGGATGTCATGGCCCATGCTGCTGCCTTGACTACTGTCTCAGATGTCTGACATGCTCAGACTCCAAAGAGCTGACTTGGCAGCTGCCCAGCAGACTTTTTATAAAGGCTCAGTTGGTGGCCTGAGATTCAGGCTGTCAGAGTTGTGTTATGCAATAAATCGTTTTCAGCAGAAGTTATTAATCCAATTTTGGCTGTAGCTTTTTTTTTTTAATAGACTGTAATCAAAGATAAGTACACATTATTTGATGAGAGTTTGGGAGAAGTTTCTGTCAGTTTACTTGGACCTGGAAAACCTGTCAGGCTAAAGAAGCCTTACTGCTTGAAAAGCTTTTAATTTAAAGGAAAGGTAAGGGAAACAGCAGTCATGCATGTTCAGCTAAGTTTGTGCCTCCCCTACATTCTCATCATTTGTTTTGTTTCTCTGGGAGGATATTTTCTCTCCTGCTCTTCCCCTTTTTGGGACTTGAATATTGGTAATGGAAGCATTTCCTAGACATTTCATGGATGAGCATGGAGATAATCTGAGGGAATTCTAAGTCTTATTTGTTCTTTGATCATAGAATTGGAGCTTTAGCAAGTTTGCATTTTTGTAGAAATGTTCTTGATTATGAGCTTAGCTGACATCAACACATGAACATTTCATAGAATGGAAAAGAGGCGTCTCTGACACTGAACTGTTAAATAGTTTAACTGTATATTATGTATGTTGTTACATGTGTGTGTCTGTTTCTCTATGTGTGTTTCTGTGTGATGTGATTTAAAAAAAATAAATCCTTGCCCTTCTTGTCTGTGTACCTTTCAAAACTTCCCTCTCTACATTTAATTTGTATTTAAAACATGTTTCCTTGGAACTTGTTTGCATCACCTAACTCCTTCCCTCACCCTTTGCCTTCCAACAAAATTTGATCGCTAGATTAGCTATGCCAATTGCATACATGTCTCTTTCTGCACCTCTAGTCATTTTCTTTCTACTCAGATTTGGGGAGTATGATTCATCTTCATGACTTCTGATTGGTTACCGCATTGAACTGAATTCTGTTGTTTTTCAGACTTTGATTTTCTTTACATTGTTTTGGTCATTATGGAAATGATTCTGGAGCTACTCGCTTCACTCTGAGTTAGTTCACACGGTCCTTAATGGTTTCTGTGACTCTTGTCTGGCTCATCATTTCTAATAATTACAATCCTAGGTCATGTTTTGTGAAGCCAACCCTTGTATAACTTTTGGGGCCTGAAGGACTACATTTGGTTTTATTTGTTGTAGCACAAATCAGAAGCTAGGAAAGGCCTTCTTTTCTCTCCCACTCCCCCAACCTCTCCACTGGAGTCTGGATACCAACCTTGGTGATGGAAGTATCCTTTAGTTATCAACAATTTTAATTCAGTAGATTTTGGTGAAGAATAGTGAAGAAATCCAACTGTATTGGATCAAATCTGCTCATGCCAATGGTCTAATGGCCATATTTAGCATAGCTAAAAGCTGGAAGGAGGGAGATGAAGAGAAAGTGAAATTATATTTTAAGTTGTGACTTTGAAGCCTTGAGTCTAATGTGTCTTATCGAGTCAAACTGAAGACAATTCTTGATTCCAGTTGACAAAATCCAGCCTTTTTGATGTGTATAGGAGGACCTTGAATTTTCATAAAGTTCCCAAATTCCTTTTCAAGCTTACTCTTATCAGTCTTTAATTTCTAGTCCTTTGAAGCCCCCTTACACACACACACACACACACGCACACACACACACACACGCACACACACACACACACACACACACACACACTCTCTCTCTCTCTCTCTCTCTCTCTCTCTCTCTCTCTCTCTTTGCTTCCCGTGATCTTATTTGTATTTAAGGATCTGACCCTCTCCCCCATCTCTACCTCCTAAAAAAGGAGGAAAGAAAAGGAAAAGAAAAAGAAATTATTTTAATTAATTCCTTGTAGATTTTATGTTGCTAGTTGAGGCCGACCTTTTGAGCTCTGGTTTTTGGAGTACAAGAAAATCAATTAAACTGACAATGGTAGTAGAGGTGGCATTTAGGGCAAATGCTACCAGTAGTGAGCTTTGAAGGGTCAGTCTAATTTTGATAAATGAGAAAATTTAAGCTTCTTTCTTTCTTCTAATGTTCTTGCTCTCTCTCCCCCTGCTCCCCCACAGTTAGGATCTCAGTTTTCCTTTAAATGTTTATCTTGGCAGAATTAAATGGGGAAGCTTTGGTCGTTTTGTCTACCACCCCTCTTCATTTCTTTGCCACTCGCTATTTGGAAACTTAACATCAGTACGTAGTGGGGGTATTAAGTTCTATTAAATGCTACATTCTCTTGGAGACCGCTGTTATAGTTTTACGTGGAACTTAATGCTGCATGTAACTGTATTACCTTTTCCCCTCTGTTGATTTATGACCCTGGGTATAAACTAAACCAGATCAGATACTTAAAAACCGCATGGAAGATTTTTGACTTTAACTCAAAATACAGGTGTGCACAACCTCCAGGGATTTAATCTCACTGTGGTTTTCATATTAGCTTCCTTTTCACTTGAAGATTGTAGAGAAAGGCAAAGAAAGGCAATTTGGATGCCTTTATTGGCTGTATTGGGCTTGGATGCAGAGAAGAAAGGTTCATCCAGACCGTATTGTCCATAGTGACTCAAATCATTTGGATTCAAATTATATTTTATGTGCGGAATTTGCATGGACAAGACCTAGTCTGTATTTGTAAATGAGTTTGTCAGATCCTCGAGTTGGGAGGGGCCGTAGAGGTCATGATTATTCTGTTCCAACGTCCATGCAAAATGAAAGATAGTCTGCAAAACCAATTTTTTGTGTGTGAGAATGCTTGAATAATGTGGGTGATATGTTGCTTTTTATAACATACCAATGCATTCTAATTGTGCATCTCTCAGATCAAAGATCTTCCACGGTCCCACTGAGCTTTGTTTATTTGAAGGGAGATTGTGAACAGGTCAGGTCTTATTTCAGATATTTCAAAATAGGGATGGGGTATCAGGTACCTTTTGCCTAATAAGCTAAGGATGTCTACACTAGATAATTTGTAGAAATGCTTATTCTTAGATAATCATTCCTTCTCCTGGTATGCAGCTCCTCCTGCTGCTCCTGCCCTGTTCATCTACCCTTTACTGTGATTTCATGAATATCATTGAATTTCAAGTCAGGTAGACCTGCATTAACCTCTACTAGCTATGTGACATTGGCCTAGTCAGATATGAACTTTGGTTCTGTAAAATGGGTCTAACAATAGCTACATATAGTACCTGCTTGACAGGGTTATTTTGGGGTTCAAATGACATAGACTAAGTGAAGACCTTTGCAGACCTTAAAGCATTCTGTAAAGGTCAGCCATTATCAGTTTTGTTGAGTGTCCATACACTGTGGCAATAATGTATTGGTTATTCAACCAGGACTGTCCATGTGTCGAGAATGCCTTGCTAACGCCGGAGGTCACCATCTTGTCAGTGAATTTGCCGTCCCTTGTACTGGAGGGCGGCCTGCTATAAAGACTTCACCGCTATCATGATTGAGTGCAGTTTATAGCTTGCCTCATCAATAGTCCATGTTTTTTAAAAGCCTCCAAATAGGTATTCAGACAATAAATTGTAAGAACTCCTGATGCAGTTATGGTATATCAAATCAATAATTCAGTTTCTAAAGCCTAGAGTATGTAGAAATATATTTCGAATTCTCTGTAGATTTATTCACACCAACTATTATAGATTGCCATGGTGCTTCATTTCAGGCTTTATTTAAAGAACATTGATTTGATTTGACATCAGCACTTAAGTTCAGTATTGGGGACAAAGTATAAAGAGAATGTTGGACTCATTTATTCTTTGAGTCTGTACTAGCGCCCTAATGCTGGTTGTATTCTTTCTAAGCAGCTGACTAGAGCATTGCATTGTGCTTGCAGTCAGGAAAGGCCCTGGGAGTTCAAATTCAGGCACAAATACCAGCAAGTGTGATCCTGGGCAAGTCACTTAACCTCTATCTGCTTCCCATTTCCTCATCTATACAATGGGGATGATAATAGTACCTCTGTTACAGGGTTGTGAGGATCAAATGAAATTAATAGTTTTAAAATGCTTATTACAGTGACTGGAACGTAATAGATGCTTAGTAAATGTTTATTCCCTTTCTTTCCTCTTCATTCCCCTTCTCTTCACCCTTCTATGTTTTCTTGAAAGGGGAATAAGTCAAATCCTCCTCTGCTTACTCAGGTATGATTAAAACTCAGTTCTGTCTCATGTTAAATCAATGATCATCATCATTATAATGATTATCTTTTTTTTCCTGCCTATTCCTTCAAATATATCTTGTGTAGGTATGGTCCCCATAACCCTCCCTAAATACTGTATATCTGGTGGTAAGAGCTGGATTTCGAGGCAGACAACCTGAGTTTGAATTCTGTTTCTCTTGCCTTCAGCAAGTCAGTTTTCTCCTGGACTCAGTTTTTCTCATTGGTGAAACAAACATAGGCTAGATCATAGGATCATAGATTATGGGATTTCACATGATTGCTGTGGCCCCTTTCAGCTCTATAATCCTATGATTTCAGTTATCCAGTAAACATAGTAAGATACTTTGTTCATCTCAAGTTATCCAAGGAAATTTAAATATGTCCTATTAAATTTCCAAAGAGGCACTTTATCAACAAGTTACCAACCCTTTGAAAGTCATTATACCAATAAAAATGAACAGAGCTTGCCCTCCCCTCTTGTTACGTGAGAGATCTGGGTATTTATTTGATTTTGGGGGAATAGGATTGGAAACATACCATTATTTAAATGCTCCTTTTGTTTTACTGTGTTGTAAAGTGGCAAGTTAGGTCTCCTCATCATGACATTTCTCTATTTCATTCCCAGTGATTTATCACTAAAGTTTACCAATTTAATCTTTGTTAATCCCTGGCACTTTGGAGGTGTAGTAGATATGGTGCTAGATTCGGTCGGGGATCTGGAAAATCTGAGTTTAAATTCAGCCTGAGACCCTTATTAGTTGTATGGTTGTGGGCAACCATACTGTCTGCCTCAGTTTCTTAATTTGTAAAATGGAGATAATAATAGCACTTCCCTCCCATCATTGGGATGAGGATAAAATTAGAAAAACATTTATAAAGTGCTATATAAATGCAAGTTTTTATTTATTGTTTGTGGAAATAAAAATCTACTCCAGTTGTGTAAGCAAGACCATCTGCTGTGGAATTGTCAGAGAACAATTAAATGTGAAACTTTGTTAAAGGGAAGGAAGAGATTGAGTTGTGGTCTGGATAATGTAGACCTTTAATATTTCTGGTAAAATGATCTCCTGCTTTCAAATGTTATGACCAGGCTGGCTTATGAACAGGAGACAAAGGAACCCAAGAGACTGCTTTCTGAGATGGGTCTCAAAGTACCACGTGCACAATAAAAATTTTAGTTAAGTGAATATATCTTAAGTTTTCCTTCAAATGTATGCAGGTTGTGAAAAGCAAGAGGAAAGGAGTTATATTTTTGGACAGAATGTGTTTCAGATTTTAGTTTACTCAAAATTTTAGCTTAAGTAACCGAGTTCTTTTGCCCAATCAAGTTGGTTAGCATCCCTTATTCATATGGAGGGGTGAGTGTGATTGTTTCATTAAATATTAATCATATTTCTTTGTGGTTATGTGTACTATATTTGAAATAGGGGTAGATGTTCCAAAAGTTTTTAGGAAAGCATGAGTTAAGTGTTTGCTTGTGGTGCCCATCAAGCAAAGGCTAGCAAGCAAAGCCAGGTGGAAATTTATAGACTGAGATAATAACAAGTCATTTAGAGAAAGTGCTTCAAGTTTTATAAAAGGCTTTCATCATAGCAGACCATGAGGCAGGTCTTGTAAGTCTTTTACTTCCATTTCACAGATGAAGAAATGAGGTCTAGATTGTGAGAGTGATTTGTTGGTGGTTACACAGGTAGTAAGGGAAGGTTGAAGGAGAGATTTCTTTGACTACATCTTTCCTTCCTTGCCATACTGGCTTATAGCAGCCTGCAGGTGCTCCAGCCATTCTTGCCTCCAAAGTCCTTGGCTCTGCCAAGTGGTTCAATATCAGAAATTTTTATCATCAGTGGGAATGACATTTAAGAAGAGGTATCACCATCTGTCTGCTTTATTACTTCATTCTAAAGACCATAGGATCTTTCCATCTACTTGTTGCAGAAATCATCCATGTGTTGTCTTTCCTATTAGACATTAAAATTTCCTTCCTTCCTTCCTTCCTTCCTTCCTTCCTTCCTTCCTTCCTTCCTTCCTTCCTTCCTTCCTTCCTTCCTTCCTTCCTTCCTTCCTTCCTTCCTTCCTTCCTTCCTTCCTTCCTCCCTCCCTCCCTCCCTCCCTCCCTCCCTCCCTCCTTCCCTCCCTCCCTCCCTCCAACTTCTATTTCCATACCTTTCCATGGGCTGTCCCTCATGCCTAGATTATACTCCTTTCTCACCTTTACCTTTATCAACCCGGCTTCCTTTCAGGCTCGGTTCAGGTGCCACTCTATGCCTTTTGCTAGACCTTCTCCCCTTCCCCTTCCTTCATCCAGGGGTCTCCCACAGAATGTAAGCTTATTAATGTTTACCTTTTTTCCTTGGGTCTTCAGTGCCTGGCAGTGGGCTGTATATACATACAGACATTTGCACACACATATTTACATGTGATGCTTAATAAGATGATTATACTTGAGAAGCAATGGTGGAAAAGTGATGTGGCTTTTCGTGGGTCCCTTATACCATAAACAGTAACATTCTGATGAAAACAGCTTGGATAAAGTTGCGTTGTGGGGGTAGCTTTGAGGCACAAGTTATGTTCTTAAGTATTTATTGTTTAACACCCAGACATGGCAAGAATGTGAAGTCTGAGTGGGCAGAAGTTTTCGGAGGGGTAAATGGAGGTATGTTTCTGGAATACCTTCATCTTTGGTTTCTATGTCTAGGAAACCACTCCTAGAGAGCCAGAGATTTATGGAGAGGTGATTCATCTTGACTCTGCAGCCCCAAAAGCTGGTTTTATTTTTAATACTGTGAATTATTGCCACCTTTGTGAGGTGTGTTGAAGAATCATAGCACCAGAGTCAATTTATTGCTGGATTGAATTCTGGGTTGTGATGGTTTAGTGCTTTACCTTGCCCTAAACACATGATGGCTGACTTTTTTTTCCCCCTAAAGTCACTAGTTGGTGAAGGTGATGTTTCTTTTCTAGTAACTAAGGTCAGGCTGAAAGCCCCACCCAAAACAGAATTGAGTTGATTGTCAGTACAGTTTATATTAAAAGGTGTTTTGGGCTTTTAAAATTTATAATCTTTATGAGTGCATGCAGGAGTTCCTCCCTGTTGCGTCGTGAATGGAGCACTGTGTCCTGAGTTAGGAAAATCTTGAGTTCAAATTCAAACCCAGATACTCACTAGCTGGGTGACCCTGAGCCACGGCACTTAAATTTTTTTTTTCTTTTGTCTCAGTTTTCTCATTTGTAAAGTGGTAAAGTGAGGCTGGGATAGTATGCTAGGTGGCAAAGTACAGTAGAGTCCAGAAGATCTGAGTTCACATCTGGCCTCGGACATGTACCAGCAGTGTGACCCTGGGCAAATCACTTAACCCTTTTACTTCAGTTTGCTTATCTGTAAAATGAATGGAGAAGAAATGACAAACAACTGCAGGGTGACGTTGTTGCCCAGGTCACCTAGGATCACAAAGTCAATGTGTCAGAGATGGGACTTCAAGTCTTTCTTGATTGGAGGTCAGCTCTGACCACTAAGCCATGACAGACTGACTAACTTGGGTAACAGTCTTCTTGATCTTGCTCTTTGCAAAATTATTTAAATTTCATATTAATATTTATTATGTACAGTCCTCTATAGTTTTCCTTCTGTTTTGTCTCCCTGGTTTCAGTGTCAAGACCATATTTGAATCATAGAAGGAATTTGGTAGGATCTCTTCTATTTTTTGCAAACATTTTGCAAATATTGGAATAAATTATTTTTTGAAAAATTATTTGATAGAATTCATTTGTAAATCTTTCTGGTCCTGGAATTTTTCTTTGGGAATGCATTTATGTCTTGTTTTTCTGAAATTGGTTTATTTAAATTCTCCTTCATCTGATATTTGGGATATTTTATGTTTTTGTAAAAATCCAACCATTTCTTTTAAGTTGTCAGTTTGTGGCATATAATTGGGCAAAGTAGTTTCTAACAATTCATTTGTTGTGAAATCTTTAATTTTTAATACTGGTTTTGTATTTCTTTTTTAAAAAAAATTGACTAGTTTGATGATTTCACAGTAGGTTGAGTTCTGCCAGTGAGCCTAGGGTCAGGAAGACTCACCTTTCTGAGTTCGAATCTGGTTTCAGACATTTACTAGCTGTATGTCCCTGGGCAAATCACTTAATGCTGTTTGCCTTAGTTTTTTCATCTATAAAATGAGTTGGAGAAGGAAATGGCAAACCACTCCAGTATGTCTGCCAAGAAGATCCTAATTGGACACAACTGAAATGACTCAACAGCAATAACTTATTTTATGTATCAATTTAGTTATCAATTTTATGTATCAGATTTGTTCATCTCATGTTTGATTTTCATAATATCTATTTTATGAATTCAGTTGGGATTTCAATATATGTTTTTCTAGTGTTTAGTTGCATGTTCCAATTCATTGATTTGTTCTTTTGTGGATAGACATGTTCGTAGAGTTTTAATTTTTATCCCTCAGGACTGTTTTGGTTACAAGTCGAAAGTTTTAATATTTTCTCATTAACATTTTTTTTTTTGAAATTAGATATTGTTTCTCCACTTAGTTCTTTGAGTCATGTTATCTGCATGGTTATAGTGAAAAGGACGGCATTGGTGCAGCCAAGATGGTGCAGTGGAGCTCTGGACCTGGAGTCAGCAAGAAGATTCATCTACTTGAGTTCAAATCTGGCTATTTGTGTGACCTTGGACAAGTCATTTAACCCCATTTGCCTCAGTTTCCTACGGTATCTTTGCCATTAAAACCCCAGATGGCATGCCGGACAGTTGAACACAGCTGAAGTTACTGAACAACAATAGTGAAAATAGCCCTGGGTCTGGGGTCAGCACACTGGTGTTCCTGTCCTGTCGTTTGTACTTCTTATGTGACTTTTACTTCCAGTTTTGTTCATCTCATGTTTGATTTTCATAATTTCTATTTTGTGATTTGAGTTGAGATTTTAAAACCCTTTTTCCCCCTAGTGTTCAGCTGCACGTTGGGAAACTCACTTAGTGACTTCCTTCTGCTTAAATTTTCAAAGGAGCAATTTGGATTAGATGGCCTTCTGAATTCCTGTCCTATTTTGAACTTAGGATCCTAACAAGTTTTCTTTCCACTGTGCCGCAATATCTCTTTTTTCAGTCTTTCATCCCTTTCTTGAGTTCCCTTTCGCCTTCTTTTCCTAACGTTCTTGGTTTTATCAATGGTACTACTACCCTTCATCTCCATAAGATCTCTCATGTCATCCCCCATTTTCTCCAGTTGCATAAACCCTGACAATTTCTTATTACCTGTCACATGGACAGTGATGATAATAATGAACCTAACCCCTGCAGTAATAATGACTGTTATTTATATGACACTTCAAAGTTTGCAAAGAACTTTACACATATCTCGTGTTGTCCTGGAGAGCTGGGTGCATGTATTACTCTCATTCCCTTTTACAGTTCTCTTTGTATGTACTTATGTTTGTATATCCTATCTTCCCATAACTATACTGGCTGTGCCAGGAAAATGGAAACTCTTAAGAGAGTGATGGTTGATTTTTTTTTTTATTTGTTTGTTTTGTTTTCTGTCTTTGTAGTCCCAGAACCTGATGCATTATCTGTCATGTAGTAAGTGCTCAAAAATGCTTGTGAAAAAACTTTTTAACTCTTCCTAGTTTTAAAAAAAAGATGCTTTAGAACTTGTCAGGATTGGTAATAATACGCCTCCATTTCTAAGCTCTGCTCATAAAATACTTGGCCTTACTGATTATCAGGTATATAAGGGAAGTTTGCAGCAGTTAATGTTTTGTTTACTTTTAAATAGTCCATGAAAAGCCCTGATCAGGAGAATGAATGTGGCCATGTGGTTGACTTTGCTTCCTAAATAGCTGAAATGCCACAGCCTCCATCTCTCCTGTGTTATAATGCTTTCTGACATCCTGGACATGGGTATTGGACACAGTTCTAATTTGAAAAATTTTCTTGGATCTGAATCCGAAGACTTGCCTGGTTCTTTTGAGTAAACCCCACCTTTTTTGTTCCCCCTTCCCCTCTGTTTATTATCTTCAGGATGACAGTGATGGGATTCCGTGGTCAGAAGAAAGGGTGGTACGCAAAGTCCTTTATTTGTCTCTGAAGGAGTTCAAGAATGCACAGAAGAGACAGCATGGTGATGGCCTTAATGGGAGCCTGAAAACAGTGAATGGTAAGTTGACTCTTCTCGAGTCACGGTAATGCGGCTGAATTTGGAGAAATACTTTGGGCTTTTTCAGCTCCCCAGGAGAAAATCTTTAATTCTCCCTTCCTTTCTCCATGCTCTTGCTTTCCCCAGGCACCTAAAATTATCAGAGTTTGTGTGTCAGGTGTTCCACCTAAGGACTCTCTTTTCCACTATGATGGCTGTCATAGGCCAGAAGGGCCTCCCTCTATTCTGCATCTCTTTTACACCAGCTGAAGGCCACATCTTCTTCAGTTTTCAATGGTGCCTGCCTGACAGAAGTCTTGGGATTTGTCTTTGAAGAGCCAGTCCACATTGGCAGATAACCCTTTGTTCCCTACCTTTCCAAGAACATAAAGGACAAGCCCACATCTTGAATAGGTATCATCCATTGGTGTGGAAGATACTTTGATATGACTTGTCATCCTTAAAAGCTCTAAGAATTAGTTTTTTAAGCACATAGTTCTCTACTTTGCCAAGCAGGGCAAGGGACTTAGAATCAGATCTATTAACTATTTTATTGCCTAAATTGCACAGGATTCCATGAAACCTTAAAAAGACTGGTTGCCCTTGAGATGTTTTCGTATTTGAGCATATCCTCTGGACGCTAATTTTTCCTTTGGAGACACAGATCATGGTGTTGGAGACACACACAGATCATGGTTTTGGAGCCACCTGGTCAAGACTAAGTCATAAGGGGTAGATATGAGTTGAAGGTTGTGGATTGTCTCATTCTGTCAGGGACAGTGGCTTCAGTGAGATTCTCATTCTACCCCCATTTGTGGAGAAGAGAGAGAAATTCAAGCTGATGGATAGGTTTATCCTTGTAGCGAATAGAAAGGAGGCCAGGTGACTGCTAGTCTGCTTCCTGAACTCATGCTAGATAGCTTTTCCCCCTCTTTGGTTAACCCATGTTTGTGCTTTGGGGAAATCTAGTAGTCATGTATATGTATAACCTTGAGAACAAGCCAGGGAAAGGATATATGGTTTCTGATTCCCTTCTAGTCTGTTAGCTGTAAGGGGAGTTGCCTGGAAATCTCTTGTAGGAAAGGTGACCTGTGATTAGTTTTGTATGGCAGGTGCATGCTCTTTTCTGGTGGGGACAAAGGGTTTGCGGTTGGGTGGTATTGGCAAAGGAGGAAAGTCCCAAAGATGCCTCCTTGACTCTTGTAGTTTCAGTAGGATCTCTGCAATACAAGCTAACGTGTGTGCCTCTTCCTTCTCTTGTTGTGGAGATGTTTAAAAATATTAATCCTTCTTCTGTTATACTTTTTACTGAATTTGGTACCTATAAAATGCAGTATGACATAGTGGATATAAAAAGCCTTGGTTCAGGTCCTGCCTCAGAAACTTACTAGCCTTGTGACTCTGGATAGTCTATTCTTTCTGAGCCTCAGTATTCTCATCTGTAATATAGGAATAAATAATCACAGGAGCACTTATTATGTACCAGGAAGTGTTAAGAGTGATGATGATGATGATGATGGCAATGAGGATAACTCACAAGTTTGTTCAGGGTCAAATAAGATAATGTATTTTTGTAAAGCTTATATTGCTTTATAAATAGTAAACTGCAATTCCTCAAAATCTATACCTGTGATGTTTCTGAGACATTACACTACCTCTCTCTTGACTGAGATTAATGTTTAGAATTAAATTGGGGTTTTGGGAATAAGTTCTATACAACTAGAAGTGAAGGAGGATGTATCTATCTCTATATGTATAGATATAGAGATAGATAGATAGTAGCAGCCAGGTTTAGTACCCAGGGAAAGAATTGTTTCAATCGGGTCACCCAGATAGAGAGAGGATCTTCTTTATTTTTTTCTACATCCTTGTAATTCATCTGTTAACTCCTCAGTTACACATACTCTGTGCCCTTTGAGTTGCTCATTGTCTGGCCTAGCCATGCTGATTCTTAGTCAACACTAGGCAACTTTATTGGATGGTTGGATGGTAGTTACAACAATGATTATATATTCCTTCCTTCCTGAGTCTGATTTTTCTGAGGGTGGGGAGTGGAGGCTGATATGGGAAGGCTTTGTGTCAGGAGACCAGTAGCATATCTTATTAAAAAATTTTTTTTTAAATGCTCAAATGCAGTGGAAGATGAGCCCTCAGGATGGTTTCCAACCACAAATGTCATGCAGATTTCATTAAATCTCCTTTTGAACTTAAGGAGGGGAAAGAGACTTTCTTTTAAATGGAGCTACCTATGAGGCGTTCAACGACAAGTCAGAGTAGCCAGGTGTTTGTAGCAGAGCAAACACTGAATTTGGGTAAAACAACAAAAATGCTAACTTCGTCCATTCAGATGGTGACTGCAGTGGCTGAATAGAGTTCCCTTTTTTTCATATTACTGTTGTCAAGGACCTTACAATATTGAGGAAAGAATTTGAAGAAAAGCCAGCAAGGACATCTGCATCAAGGTGGCTGGAAATTTTAAATGTTCTTGCACTGACTTTTTAAAAAAAAAGTTGTTATGGTAGGAATAATCTGGTTCCACCTAACCCTTGCCCACAAAAGGGCAATGTAATTGTGAATTTTGTCCATCTAAGACACGAAGCCTTCTTTCTTTGTGAGATGGCTCATGTCTCTGTTTTTTTGTGTAATTTTAATTAGTTTTTCTTCAGGCTACAGGAAACTTAGCCCTTGTTGGTAGATGTTTTATATTCTGCCAGTAGTTCTTAGTAAATAAGCATAAACGTTTATAGGGTCTGGGTATTTAGTTTTAAAGGTAATGAGCCTTCTATACAAATCGAATGCTCAGCTTTTCCTTGCCACCCAGCAAGAACTTGTTTTACTTTCAGGAGGCTAGGAAGAGAATTGGATTGAAGTGGAGTGACTTGGCTGTATACATCCCTGAAAATTCTGGATGATGCTGTACTGGAACCAGAACATGGCTGGGTTATCCCTGAGGCTGTCATGATGGGGATTGGTAGCCTATCCCATTAGAGATTCCCTTTTCCCCATTAATTTTGGCGTTTGGATGGTAATCAGTATTGCAGTTTGGCTGTGAATATTCCCATTCATAGGCTGCAGAAGGACCTCTGCTCTTGTACAAAGCATATTTGTTCACTTTTTATTTATATTTCTTCTATGTGGGACAACAGAATCAGAAGGAGGTTTGGTTTGAGAAGCCCTTTGTCTTATTAACTGGGATATTTTCCCTTGAATTGTTGAAATAAGTTGAGCTCTGGAAAGCCAAGAGGGATGGATACCTTCTGTGCAGTGGTTTCCTTGATTAGTACTGTTTTTCTGTTTCCTCTACCTGTGTGATTATCACAGAAATATTTTAATTAACGGTGTCACCAAGCATGAAGCATAGAATAAGATTTTGACAATAGGAAGAATCCTTGATTATCTAGTCTAGAGTTTACCAAAACCATTGAATGTTGAATTGTTTCACTCTTGATAGAAAATATACATGTTGGTTTTGGGCTGTGGAATACTTCTGGGATAAAGAATCAAAATGGAACAAATTAAGCTTATTTTAATACAGAAACATTTCTACATGTGGTAATTTTTAATGTATGTATATATAATTTATATTTAATATTTTAGAGCTATGATGCAAACACAGATCTTCTTGGACTAAATCCAGCACTCTTTACACAGCATGGTTCTGATCCTGCCTTTTACAGAGGAGGAAAATGAGATACGATGAAGTAAAGTCATAGAACAAGTTATGTCAGACTCAACAGAATCCAAGTCTGTCTCTTTATTCTAATTTCTGCCTTGGAATTATTGTTGTAATAGCTTGAGGAGAATAATGAGGCATAGTTCAAAACAGTAAATTTTTTTTTGATTTTGAGCTTAAATTAATATTTTAGTGTACAAAGATGTGAAAATGGGTATCTTTGAATATCTTATGCAGCTTATTTTAAAAGAAAAAGAACTATACTTGCTATATTCCGTTTACCAGGAGAGACAACTGCCTTGTCTCTGTGTCTCCTTTTTGTGTCTTTCTTTTCTCCTTTTTTAAATCTTTCATTGGTACTTTGCCTTCCTCTCCTTTCTTCTCCCAAGCAAATCAAATTCTCATATTGGCCAATAGGAATATCCAAGGCTCAGAGGGGGCCTCCAGGCCCCTCTGCTAACAAGGAGGTGGGAATTAGGAAGGAAAAGAGGGGAATACAAGCATTTATATGTTGTCTACCAGGTGCCGGGTGCTTTGCTAAGTAAACACTTTATAAATATCTCATTTGCTCCTCACAACTCTGCTGTCAGAGAGGTGCTGCTTGCTATTGTCTCCATCTTGAAGGTGAAGAAACTCTGAGCCTGTGCCCAAGGTCACACAGCTAGTCTTGGGATGAATTTGGGTTTGGCTAGTCCCCCATCCATCGCACCACACAACCGCCTAGGTATCACAAAGACTTCATCAGCAGCTTTCTGGAAACATGGTTGATCATCACATCGAACAGACTTCTTGAAGTCTTTCAGACTTGTTTTCCTTTGCATTAACTTCAGAAGGCAGTTTTCAAAATCAGATTATTTGTCATTTATTTAAAAGACTATGAGGGATGCCTTGGCAGAGCGTTCTTCTTACTTCAGGCCATTACCCATTTAATGTTACTGCCTGCCCAGGTACAGACACGTACTTTTGCTGTCAATTAATTTGCAGTCCAGTTTTAAAACTAACTAAAACCTCAGCCTTTTGTCTTGTGTGAAATCCTAGTGTATGTGTGGTAGGGCTGGCTGTCAGCATGCTTCTCACAGGGTTAGTAGCACTGACAGATAGTTTTGTTGGCACATTCCTGTTAGCCTTCTCCATGCAAGTAAGAGAGAGTGGATAAGTAGTAGACTTCGCAGCTCTTCCCTCTTAGGATTCTACAGTGAGTAGGAATAGTGAGATGTTTTTTATCCAGGTTAAATCTGTTGATATCTTGTACTGTTTTTTTGGATTATCTTTGTAGGAGACAGAGCCAGGGTTACAGCTGGAGCTGTGTGGAAGAACAAATGAGAGAGGGAGATCTGTGAATTCTGGAGTCTCACTATGAACCCTGTTTTTGCTTCCTGCCACCGTTTTCTGTTTCTGATGTTTAATTGACAGTTACTTCAGAGTCCTGGGAAGGGAGAAATATGGCAGAGATTACCATAAGCTGAAAATGAGGCCTCCTTTTTCAGTGATCAGTGCTAACGAGGCTGTTTTCTCTTTTGCCCTCAGAGCCCTTGGCCTGCTAAGTCCCAAAATTAGGGACACTTAAATAATAACATGGTACACAAATAATTACACAGTAATAGTGGGTACACATAATTATAGACTAAGTGAGGAGGGAGTTATCAGCTGTATTTGAAATTCGTTTACTTTCTATAAATAGCTCTGCGATCCAGCAGCTCCTCTGGCCAGACGAAGAAGAAATCTTGACTAGATTATCCAATGATGTTATGTCCAATTTCCTGCTGCCCCAGTGAGGGCATTTGTACATCATTGCTTTTTAGAGTAACGTGAAGAGTGCAGAGAGAATTTTGGAACTTCTTGAAGAAATGCAAAGTTAAATGTAAGAGTAGGCAGCAAAATACACGAAACCTTTCTTGGAGAAAGAGACATGGATAGGTGGTAAGGACAATTTCTTAATGCCAGCATTCGTAGGTGGCTTTGGTATCATTACCGATAGTTGAATTGGTAGGCAGACAGAACTCCTTTCTTTATTCATAGGCACAAGTGATTCATTCATTGTTTTCATCTTTTCTTCCTGACTTTGGTCTGGATGGGTAATTACTGGATGCTGATTCTCTCATCAGGCATATAGCCTCACTGGATACCAGAATAAGCACAAGAAGAGCTCTACGCCTTTAGCCTGATTGCGTGCAGTGAGTGGCCAGACACTTGGTGGTCATAGCTCCATTTTATAGTCGAGATGTGTACAGTTTCCATCCCTAGTTTGTCTGTCTTTAAATAACAGAATATAAAGGAACCCTAATGGTTCAAATTTTGTTTTGATGCTTCCTGAATGGTAATAGCTATTCGGAAATGGATTCTTCATGCCTGCGGTTTCCTATCCATTGAATCCTCCCTCTCCTAGCATCTCTGCCTTTTGTAAACCCCTCTGTTTCTTATTGTGTTAGCTCACATTTACTACACAGTACTTTTATGGCTTCCAAAATGCCTTTCTTTGACAGCCTTGTGAGGAAGGAAGGGTGGGAGGGGTTACTTGAGTGACAGAGTGGTGAGATAGCTCGCTCCATTGTCACGTAGTCTGAGATGATGTTTGAACGCAATTCCTTGAGGTGCCTCCTCTGCCCTTTTGGTTTACTCTTTTCCTGTCTCTCTTTGGTTGCTGTTCTTTTATCCTATTTTGGCGTGTAACCTTGTTCTGATTTCCATTATAGTTTGCATAGTTCTTGTCCACGGCATTTAGATCTTTTGGGTTTTCTTTTTAATATTAATCACCTAGCGTTTGTGTTCTTTCAGTTTATTATCTATCTTCAGTGAATGGAAGCCTTTACCTGGTCACTCATCACACTGCCGTTGTCTTAGAAGCTAACCCTTCAGTTGTGATAAAAATGGGGTGCATTTTTTCCTGGAAAAATTTTCTGTTTTAATTTTCTTTAACCTTTCATATTCCAATTTAAGAGCTGTTTTTGAAAAATCGGAGGTAGTTAAGATAACGATAAAATTTTTCTCAGGCAACTTTTATTCTTTATTTGAATATTAAGGGGAATTTTATCATCTATGTTTAGGAAAGCCTTAGAGATTAGAAATCTTGGTGTCCTGTGGCTGGACTATATTCAGATCTAGGTTTTTGTTTGAAGGTGCAGACCAGGTAATGGAGGATAGTTTGGTTATCTTCACGATTTCTGGGTTTTTCCCCCAGTCATGATACTTGGATTTATTTGTCCTTCATTTTGTAGGTTTGTCAGTCACAGAATTGTAGCCTTTTTGTGCTAGGAGAGCAATTGAGAGCCTGTTTTTTCCAATTCCCAGGTTTTATAGATGAGATGGGGAGAGGTTTACTTAACATCCATACCTAGGAAAATATGATTCATCCTAGATAGTTATTGGTGCTAGAAAACCAATATATTAACTTTGTTAGCTGAAATGTCCTTAGTGAGTGAAAGAAATTAAGGAAAAGAAAGTGTCTTCAGGAGAACAGGTCTTATTCTTCCCATCGGGTCTAACTCTTGTATAATGGATCTGGTATCCTAGGATCCTAATTCCAAAGTTGGAAGGAGATCTCAGAGGCAATTTATTTACACCTTTTTATTTTATAGATGAGAAATGGAAGATTCTTTGAGGACTTGCTTGCTTCAGGACGCACAGGAAGTAGGATTTGAATCCCGTACCTTGTGAAAGTTTTATTTGGCAGCATTTTCCATCTCTGATAGACTTGTTTCCTAGGAGTGCCTAGCTTTATTTGTGGGGTTGGGTAGGGGAGGAAATGAGGAAGCCATCCCACATGGGAAGAAATTCTTGTTAAGTTGAGGTTCTTGCTGCAGTTGGGTGACTAGAAGTAAGAGCTTGGATTCGCACCCAGGCATGTCTCATCTCTTCCCTCTCTAATAAAGTTCATTGCTATGGCAAGCCTGCCTGGGGAGATCCAAATTTAGTTCTGGAAGTGCTTTATCAGTAGACAGTCCAGCCCCCTGAAGGGATCTCATGCATTCCCCCTATAGCTGATGGAAGGTTTCCCTTCCTAACAGTTACTAATTAGCCTGGCAGTTCTGGGAACTAGGTGTATCTGTCGGTCCATCCATCCATCCGTCTCTTCTCTCCTCTCCCTATCAGCCTTGTCTTTCATAGAAGCTGAAAGAAGATGCTTAGTCTGGAATGTTGGTATTTTTTTTTTTTTTTTTTTAGCTTTAGGCACCAGGTCTTCAAAGAGATTCAGCCCAGTCATGCTTTCCAAAAGCAGGTTTTGACCCTGCTGGATAGACATCTGGGGTTTAGATTTTCCTGATTATTGTAGGGTGGGAATAATTGGAATTGATTGTATTGGCTCTGGTACCTTTTGATAGCCTGATGTATAGGACAAAATCTGGGCTTAAACTACAATGTATCTGTGAATGTTCATTTTCATAGTATGTTTTCAAAGTGCATGTGTTCCTCTGAGCCCATTGGCATGTATGATTAAATTTTAAGATACTTGAACAACATTTCCTCCCCTCTCTTAAATTGGTGTTTTTTGTACAGCTCATTACTCCCTGACTCCTATACCCCCTTACCAAAGTATCCAATTTTAACAGATTTTAAGAAAGAAGAGACAGTTTAGCAGTATCAATCATCAATGATTCAAAATATATATTAAGCACTTACTGTGTGCCAGACTATCTTACAAGTTAAATCAAAACACATTTATTAAGACCATACTATGTGTTAAGATCTTTTCTAAGGAAAAACTTTGCAGCTTTACAAGGAAAGGCAAAAGTAGCCCCTGTTCTGGAGGAACTCAGATTTTATTGGGGATGGGGAGAGCAGGGCAGTGATTTGATATATACAAGATATACAAAATAGATGGAAAGTTTATCTCATGGGGAAGGTATTAGCTGACTAACCTTTTCTTGACAGTCTATGCAGTACTCCACAGTCTTCAGCCTTTGCAGTGAAATGCTGGGCTAGGTCTGGGTTTAGTTTCATTTTTTACCCCTTTTACATTATTTATGTATTGTTTTTATGGTTTTCCTTACTTCATTGTATATTGTTATTTGTAAATCTTTCCATGTCTTTAAATTCTTAATTTCTGGTAGTGCAGTAATATTCTATTAAATTTATTTACCACAATTTTAGAAATTCCCCAATTGTTTCCTGGTCTTTCCTGCCTCAAAAAGTGCTGCTATGACTTTTGATATACATGTAATCTTTATTTCTGTTGATCTCTTTGGGATACGTAACAAGCAGTGGAATCTCTGGAACAAAGAGTATACACATTTATTCATTCACTTTTTGGGGAAGCATTATTACAAATTGGTTTTCAGAATGGTCAGACCTTTTCTAGCTGTTATTAATGAGGCACATTCTGCTTTGCATATTTGTTCTCCTGTTGGCCCAGCATGCTGCCTTGCACATGGTTCAGTAAGTACTTATTGAATGAACGGGTACAGTGTAAAAGGTAAAGAAATACTGGCATGTGGAACCCTGCCCTTTTCACTAACACATGTAGACTTCCCACACTACCCAGGGGATTGTCCATGGCACCAAAAAGATTGAAAGTTATTGCAATCTATTTTTACTTCTGAGCTGTTGTGGTAGGCCATGCAGTGGCTTTTGTGAGCATTGGCTTCAGTTTCTAGGTGGCACCTTTAAGCTGGAGAGTTTTTATCTGCAAGTTTCATTAATGTCTTGGGAATTTTTCTGAGTGACAAAGATCACATTTTATATATGCTGAATCTGAAGTGCGCTCAGTGGTTTGGGATTTTGCCAAGTCCACAACACAGAGAGAGTCGGGTATTTTGTTCTTAGGATAGTGCCATGCCTCCCCCACCCTCTCTTATTTTTGTTCAATTGATTTTAGAGATAAATATAACTTTCCTCTCTGCTCAGAGGAAGTAAGAATTTGTGGCTGCCTAAAAAGTGATTGTGTTTATTTTTCAGAATATGTGTGGAGGAAAAACCCTTTGTAGCCACAGAAATCACAGACAGCCTTTTGGTTTCCATTTAGGCAGATGGGTCCCTATTGGTGCAGGGTATTTGTAAGACTGTCCAATGTTCCACTTTGCTTTTGAGTAGAGGAACAAAATGTTGCTTCTCTGACAAACACCAACAGTTCAGATGGATAGAAGTCTCCCAGGATTATCTGTATGGCTTTGGGAAAATCACTTAACCTTGTGTGGTTTGTCAACTCTCTTCCTTCTTTGGGTCACAGTTATTGGAATTCTTTTGAGATTGGAAGTTTCAGACATTTCAAGGTTAGTCCCTCTTCCCACATTCATTCAATCTACAATTATTAAGGACCTACATTCAAGAACAATGAAGCATTGGAGTGTACCATAGTCTACAATTTAAAGGTGGCATTTTAAAAGAATTGATATGTTTTGGTTTTGTATCACTTACATTTATTCTTAATATATCATCCTCCCAAAGAGCCATCCCTATAACAAAGAATAAGTGGAAGAAATAGTCCAGCAAAACTTGCCAAGACATGAAAAAGCTGTTATTATTATATACTACATATTTTTCTAATGATATGCAGCCTGCATTGAATATGACTTTATCCACCAAAGTAATTATTGAACTTTGTGCCTGACAGGTAAAATGAGTTTCTTTGAGCAGCACTTAGAGAAGTTTAAATTTAAGCAGCATAGTGCAAATGTGTTGCATTGCTAAAGTTTTTATTATAGCTTAGCTTAAATGTGTTCCAAAGGCAAGTTTTCTAGAAAGCACACCAACATCTTATTTGCCTTTCACAGGAAGGTTGTGTACAATTTAGCCATCTACCCCTTTACAAGAAGATTATTTTGTTATCTGTGTTGCTTTTAGTATAATATAATCTGATTCCCATAAACTCCCAGGGACCAGCTATTACTTTTACATTTACTTTTGTAGTAAGGGAGGAAGAAGATGTTGGTTGTATTTTATATCTGATTTTACTTGAAATAACTAGGTTTTTGCCTGGTGCTTTGACATTTTTCGTATATGGATTTTTTTTTGTGTGTGTAATAGACCTTTGACCCTTTTACCAAAATGCAACGACTTTTACCCAGACTGTGATATAATAATAATACTCTAGATACTGTTGTCCTAGTTTGCAAATGGAGAAGCTGAGGCAGACAGAGGTTAAGTGACTTGCCCATAGTTACACACATAGCTAATAAGTGTCAGAGGCATGCTTTGATTTCCTGGTATCAAGCCTCCTTGCTCTCTCCATGTAGTTGAGTGGGCAGCCCATTGAGGGAGTCCATCAGCACATTATGTCCCAGATATATTACAGATTGATAGTGAGCTAGATCTTTGATCTGAATGGATGGCAGAGAGCAGGCTTGATTGCATTTGTTGAATCATGTCGTCTGCTCCTTCTTTTGACAAAATAACATCTTTTTAACATTCCTTTTTTGCTCGTGCTGTATATATGATGGCCTTTCACAGAATAGCCCCATAATCTTTGATGAGCCAGAATGGCAGGTGACTCTGAGGCAGTGGAGAGTTACATGGTTCAGCATTCTCACAGAAGTGACTTAAAAGGAATTATCTAGGAAAAGGAGACAGGGAAAGTTACTGCAGTTTTGCACTAGTGTTCATGCAGTGTGAGCCCTCGTGGAGCTGTGGAGAATCCATGGGTGGGTATAGACAAGAATTGCTTAGGACAAGATGGCACAGCAAGCACATTTATGATCTGTGTCATTATATATTTTTATAAGTGCAAGCCAAATGACAATCCCTGCCCTCAGGCTTACATTCCAATGGGGCAAGGTAATGTAATAAAAGGGGAGCCCAAGTGGGTGAAGGTGGTGGTGCTGCCAGATGTAGCAAAGGCATGGGGGCAAGAAGTGAGCATGATGGGAAGTCTTATTTGTGGTCACCTTCTTTCTGATGTGAATTGAATCAGTCAGCATTTCCTGTTGATTTTTATCTCTGAATTTGTCCCCATTTCCTCTGCTCCCTTCCCATTGCTGCCCTTCCAGTTCTGGCTCTCCTTATCTGTTGCCTACCGGAATACTATAAGTATTATTGCATTTGAGATTTTTATAATACTAGCTATTTTTATATCCATACAGATGATGACTTTTCTTTTTTCTGGAGTCTACAGGTTTTTGTGCCAGGAACACTCCTCACATTGCATCCAGTTTATGGGATTTCTCTCCATGTTAAACTAAGCCTAATCTTACCTTCGCTTTTGGTCCCTACTCACCTTTCTAGTTTCAGAAAACCTACTGAAAGCCTGTGCTCAGCTGGCATAGATAGTCTTTGAAAACCCAGAATCTCCTCTGCACCACCATGAAACACCAGATTAGGACTTCACTGAAGAATCCAGATTAATCTTCCTAAAACACAACTCTCTAACATGATTGGCAGCTCTCAATTCCAAATGCCTGTAATGCATGCCTTTTGGCTCCTCCAGCATTTTATCTCTGACTTGACTCAGGGATGTCATCTCTTCCAATATCCTCTGAAGCATTTCTCCACCCTAGGCTTCCTCTCTTTATTTTCACAGTTCCCTCTCCTTATTTCTTACTCATCACTAAGAACTCAGCTCAAATGCTACTTCAGCCATGAAGGGTTCCAGGGTCCCTCCCCTGTGGAATTAATTTCTTGTTCTGTGAACTTGAATGGTTTTGTTCCCTTGCACTTTGGCATTCCGCTTAGAATAGATTCCTAGAATTTTGTACCTGGAAGGGCCCTTAGGGATTTGTCTAATCCCTTCCTGTTTTCCTGATGGCTGCTTGTCCTGTGAACAGTAATCAACAATCTGTGAGTAGTAATAGCTGCCCACTGGGAACCCAACCAGTCAATTCTGATTGGCTAACGGTAGCTCGCTCCTTCCTTCATTCCTTCAAGCTCTGGTTTTCCTGAATCCAGGACATGTATTCCGTATATTCAAGGCTATAATTAGTCTATTAATAATAATAAATAAAAATGTTTGTTGAATTGCTTAATTTAGTGAGCAATTAAGTGGCCAAAGAAGCAGGACTAGAAACCATATCTTGAATCCTAGTTGAATATTTTCCACTACCCCTGGCTGTCTCTTATGTGTTTCTAAGTCTTTTTCTTTTTTGCTCTGTGTGGAGAGCAGACTGTCTTTAGAGTTTCTCTGTGTTGGGAGCATATTTGGTACTCAGTAAATATTTGTTGAATCAATTAGATTTTAAGTATGACTTAAATTGTTCAACCCAAACACCATGTGGTTTTTCAGAAAATACCTAGTACTGCATGGAGATACTCACGTGTAAATCATAACCTGGTTTCCCCTAAACACTCTATTCTCTTGTGACTTTCTCTGAACCCTCTTCAACAAGAACCACTATGAGAGACTGGAATTCTCCACAGGGTACAGTGCTTAGCCTTTGGTCCCACTCTTTCTGCACACTTTACAAAATGGTGATGCCTCTGATCACATGCATTCCTCTGCTCTATTCCAAGAAACTGCATTACTTCATGCTGGGTCTTCCCTGACTTGGAGTTTTTCAGTGTTGATCCCTGAAATGCATCTCCTTTGTTTTCTCAGAGCCTTAAAGGATCTCATAAAATGATGTTTCATCTAGAGCAGGAGTTTTTAACCTTTTTTTTTTTTTTTTGCCTCCTTTGGCAGTCTGATGGAACTTATGGTCCCTTTTCTAAATGCATCAAGTGAAATACATAGGATTACAAAGGAAACAGATTTTATTATGATACAGAGGAGGCCCCGTGCTAAATGTTTAGAAAGTATTACCTCATTAGATCCTGAAAACCACCCTGTGAAGTAGTTGCCATTAGCCCCAATTTACAGTTATGGAAACTGAGACAAAGAGAGGTTAACTGACTTGCTATGCTAATGAATATGCCTGTGCAATTCTGTATTACAAAATACAAGACTCTCCACATGGAAGACAGAACCAAAACATTCATACACCAGAAAGCCAAATCCATCATAGAAGCCAATAAATCTATATACAGTAATAATGTAGAGGGGACCACTATCCCTGAGCCTTCCCTCTGCTAGGCTTCCCACAAACCAGCTCCCTTAAACCAGTCACAGACAAGCTCTCCTAAAGAATGCCTTTCCCAGCTCTGACAACTCTCTGACCTACTTGCTCTTGGCTCTGCTCTAGTTCTGCCTTTTCCTGCTCCACCCCTTCCTGTTCCATGTGACTTGACCTCGTGACTTAAGCAGGTCATAGGAGCCTGTTAATGAATGGGAAAAATCTTCCCATTTAGAAGCAAAATGACATTAACAATAAGTAAAAATACATTATCCATCCATACTTGCCCAGAGTCACACAGCTAGTGAGTGAGGATGGCTTTGAACTTGACCTCCAGATTTCAGGCCTAGCCCTCCACCCACTGTGAAGGCTTCTTTTTCTAGTCCAGCCCTTGTTTCTTTGCAGACAAGGAAATTGAGAACGCGGTCTAAGTGACATCACAGGCAGAACGTAGCAAAGCAGCAAAAGACCAGCTTCCTCCGTCCCCTTTCTCCAGTCTTGGGAACCCTTCTCTCTTTCTCCCTGCCCTCCCTTGTGTCAGACAGGTTGTTCTTTGGCTAAGGCTCTCCTTATTTACAGTTGTCTTCATCCTAGTGACCTCTGTTGAGTCTGACTAAAAGAAAGAAATTGCCCCTGGCCTATGTTCTCCAGAGGTATTCTAAGAAGCCAAGTTGTCACTATGGTAACTGTTGATCATTGGCTAAAGAAGAAGACCTCAGAGTGCTGCCCCTGGAGAATCACTTTGTTTCCTTATCTCCAACTCATGCCAACTTGGCAGCCTTCAACAACTGAGCTCTGCTAAGAAACTGCCCTTTACTTGACTCTTTCCTCATGTTCCTCTTGTGTGCTTGATGGATGACCAGTAAGCATAGAACTTTTTATGCATTTTAATTGGACCCTATGCTATTTTTTTTAAGTTTTATTGATCCCTTTTATTACATTACAGTAATTTCTTCCTTCTCCACTGTGCCTTGCTGAACCTTCCATGTAGTATAAAATGACAGTAATTGTTTTGTCTTCATGTGTGGCAGAATGACCCAGTTTGATGTGAGAGACAGCACTGAACACCTGTAAAAACTCCCATCTCTCCAGTATCTTCTGCAACCAAGATTGGTCACTTCGGCTAGTGAAGTGATGTAGAAGGATTTTATCTGGAGTAGTTTGTCTCTCCTGTTTAAAAGACCTGGCAGATTTGGGGGGAGGGTGCTTAACCTGTGATCTGTTAGGTATTTAGAAACAAGGACTAAAAAGCCTAGTCGGAAGTTCAGTTGGCTCTTTTGGGGTAACAATATCATTATCTAGAGAAACATGGACAGTATCATAAATACTGTTTTTTCTGCTAGCTTTCTCCTATTGGTGATATTGGGCAGCAACAAACCTTACTCTTTGAAAGCTGCTCTTTGATCCTAGTATCCAGGCTGTTCCACAAAACAAGACCCTCGTCTCTTACCTCTGGGAATTTTCTCTGACTGTTACCTGTTTCTGCAATGTTCTCCCTCCTCTGCTCTGACTACTGACCTCTCTGGTTTTCCTTAAGACCCAGGAAGCCTTCCCCAACCCCTCTTGAGTTCTGGTGCCTTCCCTTTTATTATTTCCTATTCTCTTTTTAGCTTCCCTTGTTTATATTTGTTTGCATGTTGTCTCACTTATTAGATTGTAAGCTCCTTGAGGTTGTGAGCTATCTTTTGCCTTTTTTTGTATCGCTGGTGCTTTAGCATGGTGCCTGACACATAATAGATATTGAATAAATGTCTAGTGATCGATTGATTGAGATGAATTTAAAGACTGCTAGAGGTCTTTGGAGGACCTTTCTATTACAGATTTCTCTAGATCCAATTGACCAGTGACTTTCATTTTATTCTTTTGCTTTGGGGTATTTCTCCTGCCGTTGAGGCTCCCTTTCATCCACAGCACAGTGGCTTATTTTTGTCCCTCTCTATGTAAAACAAAGGGGTACCTTGCTCATCAGGTATTCTTTGTGAGTTGAGCATGTGATATGTGGTTGTATGTGGAAGTACAGGAGAGAGGAAATATACTCAGAGATATGCAGAAACCTGCTCCTGTCTTTCGTCTTTCCTTCTTCTGATTTGCATTTTCCTCTGCTGGAGCCAGTCATTGACAACCTGACTTGAATATGGTAATGTTCAAGAAGGATTTAAAAAAAAAAGCTTTTCTTCTGAGTTGAGCCTATTTTGGGAACATTTGTTTCAGCAGTCAGACCATGTGGAGACCTCGTTGGCTGCCCTTATAAAGACTGTGGTAAGTTGGTAAAGGATGGTTATTAGAGATGGGGAATGGGGAAGAAATCTGGAATTTCTCTCCCCACTCTGAAAGGGAAATGATATTTGAATCTGGGGAACTTCAGAGTAGCAAAGCTGCCTAGTTTGTACAGACTCATTTATGTTATCCTCTGGACAGACCAAGTTACATGTTACCCTTCTGACCATTGCTTCCATGGAAAGATTCCAAGGGAGTAGGTGAATATCGCCATCAAGTGGCTGCCTTTAGTAGTGGAGAGAGGGTCCTGGATACCACCGGACACATCTTCCTTTCAGTCTCCTCCCCTCTCAGGGGAAAACAGCCTTAAAGGAATTCTGGTGTAACCAAGCTGAGGATCCTAACAAGTCAGAGGCACCCACACCCACAGCCTTATGGTCCCTCAGAAACAACTGGATGAGATAAGACTTATTGGTACAGATTCCCTCATTCTTGCACCCTGCTTGATGCTTAGCTGGTGGGAATGAAGAGAAGTGTGCAATCACCCTCCATTGGCCCTGAAAGTAGGGATCGCTTCCATTCGTTGGCATCAGTTCAAGCCCTGTTCATCCTGTAGGCAAGAAAAAAGATGGAATTTGACAGAGCCTGAGCATTCTGCTATCTTTGTTTTCCCTGTGATAGAAAGAGAAGGGGCTTTATGGAAAGGAGTGTGAAATTCTGCAAGTCAGCCAAGCTGTAGCCACTAGAGTAGTGCCCATATGGGGTGCACCACCATTGGAAGCACTGGCTTTTGCAATGAGGTTGCTGTCCATTCCTTACTACAGAGGAAGCTCGTCACTGCCAGCATCAGCTGAAGCTTTCCATAGCACATTCTTTTTATACAAGGCAGTTGCTATGCTTTAGGAAGCAAAACTGTGGACTGATGCCTTTGGCAGTATTGAGGTGAGGGTCAGGGCCAGGGCCTGAAAATACCCTAGAGATTCTTTTGCTGATTAGACCTATTTATAGGCTTGAGATGCTCTGTTTTTAAGAGTGTTTTCTTCTTTGGAGATGCTGAGAGGTTACCAGAATGCACTGGTAAAAATGTTAAAGTGCAGTACTAAGGTGCTGATGGAAGTTTAAAAAAACAAAAACAAATCATATGATTCCTGGTCTCCATGACCCAAGAAAGTAGCTCTAAAACAAGAAACATAAAAATGTGAAGTAATGCAAGTAAGGTGAACATGTGATCAAGTGATGAAGTGATGGGGATAGATAAATGCCTCAGGAACTCAGATAAGTGGCAGTAACTAAGGATGACTTCCTTGGGTCTTTAGAATTTAGAAAGGTGTTGATTCTAGGTAAGGGGAATTATTAGAGTGGTGTTTGGGGAATCATCTTGTATCGATTTTGGGAAGCAAAGTTCTGTTGTCCACATTCCTAGGTGATAGGGGTTGGGCCTAGCATGAACAGATTGGGTCAGGGACTGATTTGCAGGCCCAAAGAGCTGTGTGAGGAAGGGCCTATCAGAGAGGAGAACATGGAGTCACATAGCCAGGGCCAGGTGCCATGAAGCCCCATCTTCCTGCACATGTTGTAGTCTTCCTGTAAACTTCCTGTAACCTTAACTGGGGAGGCTACCCATCCATTGTGTGTGGGGGGAACGGGACGTAAAGATTATTAAAGGCCTTCCTGATTTCACAACAGGTGTTCTTAATATTTAAGGTGAGCATGTTTCTCCCTGTTGGGGAGGAAGTTGTTCCCGTTGTTAGGAAGTCAGAGACAACTTTAGGCTGAGGAGTTTAGTTTTCATTCTTTAAGAGCTGAGATTCTCTTGTGATTTTTGTCATGATTCTTGGGGTAGGGGTAGGATTGTGGCTGGTGAGAGTACAAGGATGACAGTAGAAGGATAGAATGTATAGGTGGATATTATTCATGATCTAGTCATTTCTTTTTTCCTGTTGCCCAGTAGCCCTTCTGCTCATCCATTAGTCTGGGGGCTTCACAGCCACTGGTCTCACACCTCTGGAGGAAAAGGAGGTAGGCATATTATGCCATGCTATTCCAACGTTCAAGAATGCCAGCCCTTCGTCATGTCTGAGCTTCAGTCACCAGGTCACTCAAACTTTGAGTTATTGTTCTAGGTTATGAAAATAATGTATCCTTAAAAGAGAATCTGGGAGAAATGAGGAGCAAGCACTCAAGAAGACAGTATATTAGGGCTCTTGTAAGAAATCTTGAGTTCAGTTCTGTACTTAGAGCAGGCAGTATTCATCTAGGGTGTGTCAGCTTGTTTTTCTAAAATATGTGGATTTCCCTGTATTTCAGTATCATTAGGGGAAGGAGAAAAGGGAGGAGCATTTGTATAAGGTCTACTATACTAAACGCTTTTATAAACATTGATCTGATTGGTTGCTTACAACAACCCTTCTCTGTGCTGTTATTCTCCTGATTTTCATTTGAGGAAACTGAGTCAAATTGAGCTGCTGGGACTTGCCCAGGATCACTCGAAAGTGCCTGAGGCTGGATTTGAACTCAATGCTCAAGTGCTCAGCCACCCAGCTGCCAATTTCCTTTGTAAGCCTATGTAATTTGTAATTAATTTTCTTAGTAATTCTTTTTGTTGTTTTATTTAAACCATTATTCTGAGATGTCCATTGGTTTCATTAGATTACCAGAGCAGTCTGTCAAACCTAATGTATTGTGAAACCCTGGTTTAAGGCACTGCATATTTATTAAGTAAGTATAGAATATAGTCCAAGGTGTTGGGGGAATTTCAAAGTTTTGGTAAGGTCTTATGCCTCCTCCCTGTCACCTATGGGAGCAGCCTGGAAAGGGACCAGCCATCTCTTCTACCACATGCTGACCATCTGCCACCAGATGGGCTGGCCAATCCACATGGCTGAAGGAGCAGAGCACTCTTAGTGGAGAGGCAAGATGGAGTAAGAGTTGAACCACTTGTCACCCCTTTCCCATCAGACTTGGGTGGAGACATCCCAGGACCCTGAGCCCTCTGTGAATCCAGGAGAGCCTTCTGCAATATGGCCCCAGCAGCCATCCTCAAAGAGAGCAACCCATACAGAAAAGGGGCCCCTTTCTGCATTATAAATCACTAACTGGTTGCCACTAATAGGTAGGTAAGCCCAAGAGTCCCAGGCCTAGCAGTATCCTGGTTCTGGTATAGTGCCTAGAGCCATGAGCCAGGGATCTCCACCATTGTGGAGATTGGATTTAGCACATGGCTTAGCAACTGCATCCTTTTCTCCCCTGTGCAGTCAAAGTCACTTGAAGATTTAGAAAAGCACATTTTCTCTACTGAAGTTCTAGGCACTGTCAAGTTGCTCTGTGACAGAAACTGATAATGATTTATCAGTGGAAATGAAATTAAAGATGTATTGCAGTCTGTTTTGCCACTATCTTCCTAAGGACCCTGGACTCTTTTCATCTGATGTCCAGGTGAACTCTCTAGGTGTAGTCTCTGCCCATTAGGACGTGAGCTCCTTGAGGCCAGGGACTCCCTTGTTTTTCTCTTTCTAGCCCTAGCACTCCAGCATAGTTCTTTGCATGTAACACCCACACAAACTAAATAATGTCTTTAGCTGGATGCAGACCATTTGAGAATATGTGAGTGGGATAGGTCTGAGTGATGGTTGATGGATTTATAGGTTAATTCTATCAAATGTTTAAGGAAAAAAATGATATCTTGTTCTATACAAAGTTTTCTCAAAAATGGAAGAAGAAGGCGGTCTCCCAAACTGCTTTACAAGATGAATATAATCTTCATACCTGAATCAGGGAAGGATAAAGCAAAGATAGGAACTGTTGGCAGTATCACTAGTGCATATTGGTTCAGAAGTTTTCAATAAAATCCTAGTGACATAATCTTTTTTTTTTTTAATTTATTTATTTAACTTTTTACATTCATTTTCACAAAATTTTGGGTTCCAAATTTTCTCCCCTTTTCTCCCCTCCCCCCACCCCAATACACCAAGCAATCTAATTTTCCCTATCTCCAATCTGCCCTCTCTTCTGTCATCCCTCCCTTCTCTTGTCCCCATCTTCTCTTTTCTCCTGTAGGGCCAGATGACTTTCTATTGCTCATTAACTGTATGTCTTCTTTCCTAGTAGCAACAACAATACTAAACAGTTGTTCCTAAAACTTTGAGTTCCAAATTCTCCCCATCCCTCCCTCCCCACCCATTCCCTTTGGGAAGGCAGGCAATTCAATATAGGCCATATCTGTGTAATTTTGCAAATGACTTCCCTGATAGTTGTGTTGTGTAAGACTAACTGAGTTACCCTCCATCCTACCCTGCCCCTCATTGTTTCTCTTCTGTCTTTTGATCCTGTCCCTCCCCAAGTGTTGACTTCAAATTGCTCCCTCCTCCCTTTGCCCTCCCTTCCATCATCCCCCCCCCTTGCTTATCTCCTTCTCCCCCACTTTCCTATACTGTAAGATAGATTTTCATACCAAAATGAGTGTGCATTTTATTCCTTCCTTTAGTCAAATGTGATGAGAGTAAACTTCTTGGTTTTTTTTCTCAGCTCTCCTCTTTTTCCCTCCACTAAAAAGTCTCCTGCTTGCCTCTTAAATAACATATAATTACCCCATTCCATTTCACCCTCTTTCCTCCCACTACATTTCTCTCACCATTTACTTTAATTTCTTTTAAGATATGGTCCCATCCTATTCAATTTACTCTGTGCTCTCTGTCTCTGTATGTGTGTGCATGTGTGTATGTGTGTGTGCATACATGTGTGTACATGTGTGTGTGTGTGTGTGTGGTCCCACCAACTACCCCGATACTGAAAAGTTTTAAGAGTTACAAATATTGTCTTTCCATGTAGGAATGTAAACAGTTCACTTCTGGTAAGTCCCTTAAGACTTCTCTTTGCTGTTTACTTTTTCATGCTTCTTCTCATTCTTGTGTTTGAAAGTCAAATTTTCTTTTCAGCTCTGGTCTTTTCATCAAGAATGATTGAAAGTCCTCTGTTTCATTGAAAGACCATATTTTCCCCCTGAAGTATTATACTCAGTTTAGCTGGGTAGGTGATTCTTGGTTTGAGTCCTAGTTCCTTTGCCTTCTGGAATATCCTATTCCACGCCCTTCGATCCCTTAATGTAGAGGCTGCTAGATCTTGAGTTATCCTGATTGTATTTCCACAGTACTGGAATTGTTTCTTTCTAGCTGCTTGCAAGATTTTCTCCTTGAGCTGGGAGTTCTGAAATTTGGCCACAATGTTCCTAGGAGTTTCTCTTTTTGGATCTCTTTCAGGTGGTGATCGATGGATTCTTTCAATACTTATTTTGCCCTCTGGTTCTAGAATGTCAGGGCAGTTTTCCTTGATAATTTCATGGAAGATGATGTCTAGGCTCTTTTTTTGATCATGGCTTTCAGGTAGTCCCATAATTTTTAAATTGTCTCTCCTTGATCTATTTTCCAGGTCAGTTGTTTTTCCCATGAGATATTTCACATTCTCTTCCATTTTTTCATTCTTTTGGTTTTGTTTGGTGATTTCTTGGTTTCTCATAAAGTCATTAGACTCCATCTGTTCCATTCTAATTTTGAGAGAACTATTAAATTCAGTGAGCTTTTGAGCCTCTTTTTCCATTTGGCTCATTCTACTTTTGAAAACATTCTTCTCCTCATTGGCTTTTTGAACCTCCTTTGCCAATTGAGTGAGCCTATTTTTCAAGGTGTTAATTTCCTCAGCATTTTTTTGGGTCTCCTTTACCAAGGTATTGACCCGTTTTTCATACTTTTCTTGCATCTCTCTCATTTCTCTTCCCAGTTTTTCCTCCACCTGTCTAACTTGCTTTTCAAAATCCTTTTTGAGCTCTTCCAAGGCCTGAGCCCACCCGACATCCCCCTGGGGTGTCTGGGGTACTGAGGCCCCACCCTCCACATCTTTCCCTGATGGCGAGAATAGGTCCTCGTCATCAGATCCGAAGGTCGGGATCATTTGCATTTGTTGGAAAAAACTCTCTATAGTCTTATTTTTCTTCCCTTTTCTAGGCATTTTCCCAGCCAGTTACTTGACTTCTGAGATTCCTGTCCACCTCCGCCTAGATCCGCCCAGCTAGTGCTTAGGGTCTGAGGTTCAAATGGACTTTCCCGGCCGCTAATCAATGTGAACTTTAGTTCTGGTGCTGGGGTGGGGGCAGGGCAGCCTCCCAGGCTCAGCTCCCCTCAGGGGCTTTATGCAGAAACTTTCAGGAACGGAGTGGGTGGGTGGGGGCCGCCTCCCAGGCTCAGTTCCCTCAGGGGCTTTATGCAGAGGACTTTAATAATAGAGCGGGGTGGGGCAGGGCCGTCTCCCAGGCTCAGCTCCCTCAGGTCGCTTATGCAGAGACTTTCAGTAATGAAGATCCTGCCTGCTGCTGGGGGAGTCCGGGCCGCAGCCGCTGCCCCGCCTCAGCCGCCGCCCACGCCTCTGCCTCCGCGGCTTCCTGCCCCCATCTCTGCCGCCGCCGCTTCCTCCCGAGGGGGCCCGAGTCACAGAGACACTCTGCTCCCCTCCTCCAGCCCAGCCTCTCTCACTGACCTGTAGCTTCTGTGGGCGGAGGGACTTTCCCGGCTGCCGGAGCTTCTGTCTCTGAAGCCTGCTCGGGTCAGCTTCTCTCTGGCTGTGGCCAGGGCAGCGTTGGGGTGGGGTCCGCTTTCCGGGGCGCGACGGACCCTCGGGATGGCTCTCCAGGGCTCTCTGGCACGGAAATCTCTTCCACTCCGTTTCTGTACACTTTTCAGTGGTCCAGAAGTTATGGGGGTCTCTTTTTACATTAATTCTATGGGTTTTGGTTTTGGAGCTCGTAAATGTGTGTCCTTCTACTCCGCCATCTTGGCTCCGCCCCCTGACGTAATCTTGTTGAATGCAGTATCTACCAGTTTTAATTTTATTATTCTAGTGCTTCTGACTATTAGTATACAGAAGTGAGACTTGATAACAAAGTATCTGTATTTCAGATCTGGATTGGAATAGAAGGAAAAGGTGAGTCTAGGGAGTGGGCTCATGTTAGGGAGCACTGGAAGATAGGTTCACTGAGAATGTGGGAAGTATTTATGGATACCTCCTAAATCCTGGCTATGGAGTTCAGATATTTTCCTAAAAGCAGAGGGTTTTTTGAATAGGACAGTTGGTATTCTAAGAAGATTATTAGGTGTGATTATGTAGGATGGGTTGGAGAAAGGGAGAGCAACTGAGAAAAGAATGGTAAACCATTAAATCCAGTCATAGGAAGGTGGAGAATGAACTCTTTGAATCAGGTGTTGGGAATACAAGTAAGTAATACAATTTTGAGTAGATATTTTCATATTCACCGGATTGTGTTGGTCTCCAAAGGTGAGAGAGGCTATAATGTGACTAGTCATTTTATAGTATACTGCCCAGAAATTTTAGCTACAGAGTTTCTGGGCCAGTTGACACTTCATCCAGTGGTAGTAGAGAATGATTGAGTGAGAAGAGTGCTGTTTGTTAAGAGAGGTGCAGTTTTGAGGGCTTTGGACTAGCTTAGAGGGAAATATAGTGCACACTATTTTAGGTAAGTTGAGTTTCATTTAGTTACGGAGCAGCCACATTGAGATCTTCATTTGGAGATGGAAACAGTGTAGACAGTGGTGCCATTTGGCTCTCTGGAGAGAAGCTAGGAGTGAGACTTTGATATGGTGAAAACTGTGAAGTAAAATAGAATCTGTTATAGTAACATAGTACCTGACACATAGTAGGCATTAATAAATGGTTATTGCGTTGGAATGGAAATGGATGCAGTTCATCATCCATTCTCTACTATTAGAAGGATCACTTTTTTGACGGTTTTTATTTCTTCTATTTGAAAAGGTGGTAGGCTGTATTAGCAGCAAGTCCTGTCAGTAACCCCTCAGAGCAAGGGTCAGTTACCATTCTAAAATGATTGCCATCTTTTCATTTATGCACTCTAACAGTTTTGTGTAATAATGATAGGTGTCTGCTCTCCATTCTCTTCTTTACTCCTCCCACCATCTTTTTTTTTTTTTTTCTTCTCACCTTCTAATCATTGTAAAATGGGAACTTTGGTTTGCCCTGGACCTGGGTAATTGATGTATAATATTGTGAGTAGGTCCATGTTTGGTACATTTGGAGACTTTGTGTTATACGGTTTCATGCTTGGGTGGGAAGCAGGGGCTTTGAGAGCTGATGGGATGGGTTAGAAGTTAAGAAAAGATACTTAATAATAGAGGAATGATTAAACAATAAATTGTGGTACATTCATGCAATACAGTACCATAATTCAGGGAAGGCCAAATAAGTTTGAAGTAGACTTTTAGGAAATGCAGAGTAAAAGGAGAGAGGAGTGATTGAAACACTGTGTTTTATGCATTGAAATTAATTAACTTGTTGCTAAGCCAGGTTGATTGTTGTGTTGATGTTCAATGTTAACCCTTCTTTAAAGATGTTAAAAAAAAAAAAATGTCAAGCTGGGAAAAATTAGAACTCTGTGGGAACCCTCCCCTAGGTTGCTGCTGGTGGTAAATCAAAGCACAAATGAGCTTCTTCATTCTTGATTCATCTGCTTCTGTATTTAAGGAGATTTCCCAGTTTGTCCGTTGGTCTCCCCACCTCCACTTTTCAGCCTGCCTTTTGAAAGGTAGACTATTACTGTCTGTTAGTCTTCTCTTGTTTACTAAGGGTATAAAGAGCATTGCTGGGTAGCTAGGGCTTGAGAGTGAATTGGGTACTACCCAAAGTAAAGATGGTCCATCTGAAAACTTGATGAGTTTACTTGATGAAAAGACCAGAGCTGAAAAGAAAATCTGACTTTCAAACACAAGAATGAGAAGAAGCATGAAAAAGTAAACAGCAAAGAGAAGTCAGAAGGGACTTACCAAAGGTGAACTGTTTACATTCCTACATGGAAAGACAATATTTCTAACTCTTAAAACTTTTCAGTATCTGGGTAGTTGGTGGGACCACACACACACATACACGCACACACATACACACATGCACACACATACAGAGACAGAGAGCACAGAGTGAATTGAATAGGATGGGACCATATCTTAAAAGAAATTAAGGTAAATGGTGAGAGAGAAATGTAGTGGGAGGAGGCAGGGTGAAATGGAATGGGGTTAATTACTCCTAATCCTATCTTTTACCTTTTTTTATTCCCACTTCATTTCCTAGATATGCAGAGTTGATAAGTTTTCCTTTAGGTCATAAAATATTTCATTGATTCTTAATATTTTATCTAAATATTGTTCCTTTCTTTTTCTTTTTTGACAAGTACCTTTTAAATTGATTCAAAACCAGTTTTCCTTGTGTTTTTCCATGTATATGTCTGATAAATCACTTAGTCAGACTTGTGTAATTATATCAGGGCAGTGGTTTAGTTCTGTCTGTTGACCTGAGTTCAGGCTCTTTCTGTTTCCTTCACTCGCATTTGTCACCTTGGGGAAGTCACTTTTCTAGTCTAGGTTGCAATTTTGTCATTGTTTTGATACCATTTTCCAGCTCTAACATTTTGTAATTCTTTTATTACCAGTCATTTTTATTTGCGGAGTAATTTAGATCTTTCTATTGTATTAATTATTCTTTTATTATCGTCTTGCATTCAGAGTTGAGCCCACATCCTTGACAGACTTGTGGGCTCACTGGCATCTAAAAGCCCTAATAATCTCGCTTCAAACTACCCTTCCATCTTAACTACCCATTACAAATGCTCATTTTAGGTTATTTCATGCACTTTATATTGGAGTGAATGTGCACTACTAGCTGTTTCCCAAATGTGGCTTTCTGTTACCTTAACTTTTTGTCTCATTCCCTCTTTGTCCCATTATTTGAGTGTATATCTGATTGCCTCCAGGAGCTCTTACTTTCCTTCATGTCTCAGTTTAGGTACCTACACCTCCAAGAAATTTTCCCAGATTTCTTCCTCCACATGTATGAATGTATTTCTCTTCTCATCCCCCTTATTGCTCGTTTTCTCCCCAAATTTCAGTTTATTTTATCTGTGCTCATGTAACTTTTGGGGGTGGGTAGGGAACATATTTCCTATTTGCAAAGCATAGGAAAGGTCTTTACATATAATGGATGTGCTTAGATGTTGTTGAATTGATCCAAGCTTGCACCTATCGTCTCAAACAGAGTTCACTCTTGCCTCTAGCAACACTAGGTTTTTGTTGTAGACCATGAAATGATTGACTCACCAGGGGGTTGCTGTTTTACAGCAGACTTGGTAAAGTGTGCATGTAATCAGTCTGATTTTTTTTATTGGTAAATGGGCTGATACCCCTGGTAAATCTAGGTTTCCCCTTCAAAGGTGCAAGAAACCATCTATTCCCTTGTATTGCCTTCCCACTGTGCATGAAGTAGCTTGCTATTAAGAAAAAAATTTAGGCTTCCCTGTAACTTCTCATTCAAACCATTTTTTTTTTTACCTTTTAAATTTTCCTAAATAATGACATTAGTTAAGAATTAGAGCACCTCTTGGGTTTTCACAGTGCTTTGATTTTTATAAGATACCCTGTGAGGAAATTAAGATTATTCAGGTAAGAGACCTACTCTCACAAGTGGGAATTCAAACTCCAAAGGTTTTCTGACCCTAAGTTCTGTATTCTTTCTGTTACAGTCACTGTTTCCTTTGTACCTTTCCAACTTGCATTATTTCTAAGAAGGTGAAATCCTGTGAATTTTGTCTTGAGTTTCATCTCATTTTATTCAGGTTATTCTTTCCAAAATGTCAGGATAATTTTTTTCTGAGGCCCAAAATATTGACTTATTCCTTGATTTGGCATCCATTATCAGCATCAATTCTTAAAATTAAGAGGAATTCTTGCTGATATTTCTTCAAAATATAAACTTACTTTGCGCAGGGATTAATTTATTCCATCATACCTAATGCCATGCTTTATATATTAAGGTCTTTAACAAATAAAAGACCGTATTTTGTTCTTTAAGCCATGTGAAGCTGATATAAATGGACAGTAAGAGCCTGTTGGCCAAGGACGTTAAAGTAATTTGTTGTTGAGATACATATGACCCAGTGTTGTACATAGCATTGTGACATTTCAAAGGTAGGTTTCAACTTTGGCTTCAAGTACTTAGCTCTGCCATGAGGGAAAATCGCTCTTCTTGCTGAGCTCACAGGATGTTTCTTTGTTATTCCCTAGTTTTCATATTTGTATTAGCTTCTCTGTCAGAGCTACATGGTTTTTTTTCTTTTGTGAAACACCAAGATGATTCCATCAATAAATTATACTGATTACTTTTGATTAGAGTTAAATGTCTAGTCTGCTCACAGAGAGTGGGTTAGTTGTAACCCTATCCTGCTTACTTGATGCATTAGCCGCTCTCTGTACAGCTTTTGGACTTGTTCTTTAACTATTGGGTTAATAACGCTTTTGTCACACCGCATTGGAGTGCTCGTTGTTACAAATGGCTATGGCAGCTTGATTACTACTTTTGGCTGATTCACAATAGTTAATTCAGTGCGTAGTTCATGACTTTCTATACATCTTTTGTGACTGCCTGATCAGGTTTTCATTTATTAATAACATTATTAATTATTAACAGCAGCCCTGTTACATTTCAGTTGTAATTCATACTCTGACCAACTTATGGATGAAATTTTACTTACATACACACACTTCTTTTGATACTCAAAAATTGTTGAAGCAGTCTAATGGAATCAGAAGGAAATTCATCATATGGCAAATTCTGCTCTTTAGTGAGTGTTGTCTTAGTACGAATCCACTATATTGTTATTCTATTTGTTATTATCTTTGTCACTTCTCTTCCTACTGTTTATTGCTACAACAAGGACAGCTAGGTGGTACAGTGGATAGAGCACCAGTGCAGGAGTCAGGAGGACCCGAGGTCAAGTCTCACCTCAGACACTTGACACTCACTAGCTATGTGACCTTGGGCAAGTCATTTAACCCCAGTTGCCTCACCCTGGATCATCTCCAGTCATCCTAATGAATATCTAGTCACGGGATTCAGATGGCTCTGGAGGAAAAGTGAGGTTGATGACCTTCACAGCCCTCCCTCACTCAAAAAAAACCAAAGTCAAGTGCAGGTCATGTCATTTCTCTGATGGCATGGTCTTCTTTGGCAACAAAAGATGAACATATGTATATATATTCAAATTGATTTCAATTCATGTTACTGTTATGCTTTTGAAAGTGTATATAAAGGGAATATTTGTATACTGAATCACATTTTGCTACTGACTTTCATAATAGTTCATAGCTGGTGACATTCATATAGTGCATCACAACATTGCAGGCATTGTGTTAAACACTTTGCAATTATTATCTCATCCTCACAAGAAACCTGGGAAGTAGAAGCCATTATCACCTCCATTTTACAGATGAGTGTACTGAGGCAAACAGATGTTTGAGTCATTTGCCCAGAGTCACATCTAGTAAGTGTCTGAAGCTGGATTTGCACTTAGGTCTGACTCTAGGCCCAGTGCTCTGTCCACTCTATCACATAGCTGCCATTTATAATATTTATTATAACATGGAAGCTGCATTCTTATGCCCCAAATATTGTCCCAATATTAATTAAAGGCTATATCTTGGACTACTAATGTTTGTTTCAAGGAACAATCTGTCTTTATCCTTTGTAAAGAAAAGGCCTTAAATTTGATGATTGAGATCATTGGTAACTTTGGAGAGAGGAGTTTCTGTTGATTGATGAGATTGATAAGCCAGGAAGCAGAATGTTTAGGCTGTAGAGTGAGAGGAGACATGGAAATGCACCAGAAGTGTCGAAGGCAGTTTGGAACTCTGGTCAGAAAGGTGTACCCATTGACCATATATACTAAAAATAGGTGTAGTGGCTTATTTGGAGTGGCACAGAACTGGAAACTAAGAAGGTGCCCATCGATTGAGAAATGGCTGAACAGATTAGGATATGTGAAAATAAAGTTGCTGTGCATAGGAAATGATGAAAGAGATGGTTTCTGAGAAACCCAAAAAGATTTGTATGAATTTATGCAGATCAGAGTGAGCAGAACTAGAAGAATGTGCTCCAACAACAACATTGTAAAGATAAACAACTTTGAAAGAGTTAAGAATTCTGATCTATTTAGTGGCCCAGAGGACTGAAACTGGTTTTCAACTGATCTTCTGATAGAGAGCGGTAGGGCTCACGTTGCCTACAAGACCCACATTTTTAGACTTAGTAAATGATGAAATTTGTTTACTTAAGTTGCATATTTTTCACAAGGATTTTCTTTTGCTTCTCCTCTTTCTTCTTCTTCTTCTCACTCCATCTCCCTAATTTGAGAGAAGAGAAGGCAGGGATATGATTCTCCAAGATGAGATAGGAACCAGAGAAAGACCAGGAAATTATTTTAAATTTATAATATACTTAAAAGAAAAGTAAGCTATACCTAATAGAGATGCACAACCTCCCCTGTTCTGCATTGTATGGAAGTGTTCTTTTGGAAGTGTTCTTTTCATTTAGAATTTAAGTTCAGAATAAAAAGAAAACAATAGGAAAATGGGGAGGCAGATACTAGGCAGCAAGATTCTGTCATGTTTATAGTTAGCAGAGAAGGAACTGGTAAATAAGGAAATATTGAAGATTAGAGAGACCATGGGAATGAGAGAAAGGTCATACTTCTGGAGAAGATGGAACAGGGTGGTGTCATAGGGCTACCCCTTCTCCCATAAGATAGTAGGAGAGATCTCTTTGGTTTTTGTCCTCCAGCAGGACCAAAGATTCCCAGAAGGTGATCTCTTGATATGCAAGTGACTTGGATGTAAGTGAGGGAGGGCTGTATAAAGTCACTAGCCTCACTTTCCCCGTGAGCCATCTGGGTCCAGTGGTCAGATACAGGCAGGGTGACTAGAGATGGCCTGTGATACAGTGGGAGACCTTGGCCTTTTTTTCAGTAAAGACAGAGTAGAAATCAAGGCCTTGAGAAATGAATAGACAGAAAGAAGAGGGAACTCTTAGGGAATGACACTCATTTTTTGCTTAGGTCAAAAGTAGTTTAACAGTCGTATGTTTTGTTTGTTTTGTTTTAACTTCACATGAATGTGGTAGGACCACTGGAGTTCTCTATCCCCCTTCTCTTGTGAATAGAAGAAGTAAGGAGACTGACCAAATGAAAGATGTTGTCCTGTAAGGAAAGCAGGGAAGATTCTGTACCCCTATTTAGGTACAGATGTTATCAAGAGTTTATAGATCTTGATCTGGGAGGAATTTTAGATACCTGTTAATCTCAAACCTCTCATTTTATATATGAGGAAACTGATTTAAAGAGAAGCAACATTGCTGTGGTCGTTGGGGTAGTTAAATGGCTGAGCTGGGATTTGACATGTCCAGATTTTTTGATTATGAACATAATACTAACAGGCACAAACATTTTAGTGCTCTGTCTCCTCCAGAATTTATCCAGTTGGATAGACTTAGATGTTAATTAGCCAAAGAGCCATTAGGTGTTACACTACTGGATTCTAAGCTTCCTGATGCAGGCATGGCAGTGTCTACAGCCTTGTGAGGGGTTGTGCATGCAGTTGGTGTTTTAATAAATGTTTTGGAATTACTTTAAATTGAGATATTAACCAAGGGAGTTTGTGCTATTCTGTTACTGCTATAACTGTGTGGTACAGTAGAAAGAAGTTGGGGATTCAAATCCTTTCTCCAGTCCCTTGCACATGGAAGACATTATGAGCCATATTTTTCTCAACCTTAAATTGGGTTGGACCATCACTAAATCTGTTATTCTTTGACAAAATAGTTTCTTCCTGCAGTTTGAACAGAATTCACTTTTCTCTGGTGTTTCAGGTGGTTAGTTTCCCTTAAAAACTTAAAATTTGAGAGACTACTATTTTTCCCTGTACCTCATCCCCAATCATTAAAAAATAATTAAAATAAAAACACCAAACTAAAAAATTCCATCCAAAGAGGAGTTGGTACTTAGGCAAACATCAAAACAAATTTCAAGTAATAAAAATTAAATTAGCAAAACAAAGTAAAAGCTGTCATGAGAAAAGGCAAGTTGCGCTACAGTAGAAAGGACTGCCAGTCTTGGAATCAGAAGAAATGGAATTGAGACTGAGCTTCAACACTTACTTTCCGTATGATCGTATACAAATGACCTAAATTTTCTGTGCCTCAGTTTCCTCATTTGCAAAATGGGAATAATAACAGACGAACAGATTTGTCAAAAAACATTTTTATAAAATCTAAATGTCACTGCTGTTCAGTTGTTTCAGACTCTTTGGGGTTTTCTTGGCAAAGATACTGTTTGAGTGGTTTGCCATTTCCTTCTCCAGATCATTTTACAATTGAGGAAACTGAGGAAAACAGGGTGAAGTGGCTTGCCCAGGGTCATACAGCTAGTAAGTGTGTGAAGCCAGATTTGAATTCAGGGAGATAAGTCTTTCTGATTTTAGGCCCAACACTCTCTCCTGCACCACCTGGCTGCCTCAGTATAAATATGAAATGCTATTACTGTCTTTGTTTCAATGCTATCTTAAAAAACAAAACCAAAGTATATCACTCTTTTAGCTAAGTGCCCTGTACTCTTTGAGATTTATATAAAGTAGGGAGGTGTTTGTTCTCCCTCTCTCCCTTCCTCTGCCCCCCATCATAATTATACATCACTCACCTTAAGACCCATACTACTCGTTTGAATTGCCAGTATTTTTTCAATACAACACTTCAAGGCAGACAGACTTAAAATGAGGAGTTCTAGGTGGTGGTTTTATTTTTCTCCATCTCTTTGGTCTTAGTCAAAACCCAGGCAGAGTTAACAGATTTTAGTCAAATTGTATTTAGTTATCATATGTTAATATGATAAGCACAGACAGCGGAGCTTGGCCCGTCATCTGTGTGTAGAATATTTCCTAATGAATTCAGGTTTCATGTCATACTGTGCCATGGAAAGCCAGGCTAGTCTTATCAGTTAACTTTTGGTGCTTTCTCATTTTTTAATTTACCATAGTATGCTGTTACTAATTTTGTATTGAGTTGGGGTGGGGGTGGGGCTAACAGATCCATGGTAAATACTTGTACATTCTAGGCATGAATTCCATGGTAAAATGGTGTCCTAGCGTCCATTCTGTGTAAGACTGCTTCCTGGGTGAAATAATGTATAAATCTGCCCTGTTGGCTGCTGTACTAACCTCATCTACTTACATGGACCATCTTTATATTGTAGAGTTAATGTTGAAGATGTAGTTTACTTGTCTAACAGGTCTCATTTGGGCTTTCAATTTTCACTTGATTCTATGGTGGACAGGTCTCTGACAAGTCCCCTTAAATTTTACCTGGTCCGTCTTTCTTGTATTACAGATAAGGAAACTGAGAAATAAAATGACTTGTTGAGAACGTAGTAAGAGAGTGAACTGCGATTTAAGCCCAGGTCAGAGGACTCACAACCCAGAACTTTTTGACCGTGCTTCTGCCTCTCCTAGTCTTAGAGCAGGAGCAGGAGGGTTCTTAACCTTTTGTAAATCTTTGGTTTTTGGTTTTGGTTTGTGTTTGGTTGTTTTTTGGTCTGTCCTGAAAGCCTTTGTCAGCCTGGTCAAGCCTGTGAGACCCTTTTTTAGGATACTGGTTTTTTAGAATAATGTTTTTAAATGCATAAAATAAAATGTCCAGAGGAAATCAATCATTGAAATTATTTACACACAACACTACGGGTCCCTTATGAAGAGCACCCAGTCTTAGAGGAGCAGTAAACATCAGAGAAAAGAATTCTCTTGGTTTTTATGCTTTGCTTGGTCCTGAGCCATCTCTGTGACTTCTCTGGACCTCAGTTTTTTTCTGTAAAAAAGGAGTAGATTGGTCTAGACAGTGTTGAAAATCAGCTGTATATTTTATCATCTCTTGGAAGAAAAGCATGTTACTCCTTTGTGCCTTTAAGTAAAGGGAGATACTGGGATATAAAAGCATACTTGAGGGTTTTGGAGGAAAAAAACCACCTCATTTTCTTAGGCAGAAAATAGTAAGATTTCTTAGGGTTGGATATTTGGAGCATGTGTTTCTTGTCTTCTTAATTATAGTTATATTTTGGTGCCTTCCTGAGAAGCAGAATTTTGAAACCAGACCCTTGGGTTCAAATTCATCTGCCAGGTGGTTTTTGTTGAGGTGGGTGTTCCTTGAAATGATATGGGGCAGAGTGAATTGATGTATCTCCTCTGGTCTCCTTGATTCCCCTCCTCTCTAACCACTTCCCCCCTCCCCCCAACCCAGCTGACAGGCCATAGATAATTGTTTTCTGGAAAGACTTTTGCTTAGGGGAAGAAAAGATGGGAGAAAACAAGATGCAATTTATTAGATTAAATCAATTTATGTATATTTTGGCCAGGCTGGGTAGCAGTGGCCCATGTCTGTTTTGTACTATTAGCTCATTTTGTAGCTAATGAAGCACCATGGTGGCTGGAATTGATGGGAAGGAGGGAGTGAGGGAGGAAGGAAGGAAGGAGGGAGGAGCCTAGAGGAGCATGTGGAAAGAGATTTCTGCAGTCTGTCTGGAGAGATGCCCAGATTTCCCAGCCAAAAAAACAAATAAAAATAAATAAAAGGCAAGTGCTGAATGACACAAATTATGATATTAAGTAGGGATATGTTATTGAAAATGTGTCATTCAGCCAGCTAGCTACTCAGAAGGGTGGGGGACCGAGGGCTGGGGGTGTGTTGTGTTGTCTGGCGAATCGGATCTGCAGACAATTAAACTGAATACTCTCCTCTCAGAGGTCTTTCAAACTGTGGGTTTTTTTAAAAAAAATATAAATGTTACATATTTCAAGGATCCGATTTGTGTCCTGCTCAGATTTCTTTTTTAAAAAATCAGCCGATGATAATAAACCCCCTGAATTTTGCTTCTGTCATTTCTTTTTATGGGGGGAAGGGAAGGGGGGCGTATTCTAGAGACCTCCTCTTTGGTGTTAGCTTCTTTCCATCAACATAAATAACCTTTTCTCTCCCCTCCCCCTACCAAGCCATTGCTATTCCTGCTGTCCTATTGCTGTGCTGAATCTGCACTGCCGGTTGCTTATTACGTACAGCAGGAGGATTGTTGACAAGTGCTCTGAAGCCTGCCTTTCGCTCGCTCGCTCTCTCTCTCCCTCTCTCTCTCTCTCTCTCTCTCTCTCTCTCTCTCTCTCTCCCTCTCTCTCTCCCTCTCCCCCCCTTTCTCTCTCTCTCTCTCTCTCTCTCTCTCTCTCTCTCTCTCTCTCTCTCTCTCTCTCTCTCCCCCTCTCTCCCTCTCTCCCTCCCTCCTTCCCTGTCTCCCTCTGTACCCCTCCCCTCCCTTCCTTTTCCCCCCTCCTTTCCCTCTTTCCTTCTCTCCCTCTCTCCCCCTCTTTCCTTCTCTTTCTCTATCTCTCTGCAATGATCCGGCTCTGAGGATGGCTGTTCCACGGGTCTGTCAGGTGCAGTGTTTGGTGGCTTGTCTTGAGGAGCCTGGGATAGAAGGTGTGTTCCTATAAACAAAATGAAATCGAGCTCTAGATTTTGTTTTAGGCTGATGTGGCTTTTGTTGAGGAAATAGGCCTTTGTGGGTTTCCCTGATGGAGTCTTGATTAAAATCCATTATGGATGGCAAGGTGCTGTATACCAGGATGTAAAGTATTGTGATTTGCTTAATATTAATATTCTTTCCTCTTTGATATCCTCCCTGGGGGGCCGTACTGGGGCCTGCAAAGGTGCTGTGGAAATTTACAAGGGGAGAATTCATGCTTATAGCTCTATTGACCATTTTGGTCAAAACTGCAGTGTTAACTAGGCATCTGTAGGTTTGAACATACTTCTCAGGACCTGTCAGGCATCTAGCTTTATCAGTCTTCATCTTAGTGCTTATTTAATATCATTTTAAACATTATAGATAAATACATTTAATAGGATGCAAAATGCATTAGCTCACTGGCTTTGGTGAGAGAAGTAGGATCATATGATTTCATCTTCCCTTCCCCCCACTTTTAAAATGGTGGGGGAAACTGAGGCATATTAAGAGATGTTTTTATTAAGAGTGATTTCTCCATGAGTACAAAGTGCCTTGGATTTGGGGAATAGAAATAAGCTTTAGTTCCTAGTCTTCTGTCATTTCTTTAGTATTATGTGCACTCAGCCTTATTGAATAGACTGGATCCTGGGTCATGCAGATGTTAGCTATTAGAATAGATGTGAAAGGTACAGACAACCCCCTGCATCCTTGCAAATTCAATTTATTTCTGTATTACTGAAGTTCCAACTCCTTCCTACCCCCGGTTTCCAGTGTAATTGACTTGAATGAAATCTGACTTAAGAGGCAATAGGTCTAACTGAACTTTGAACCCACCCACCTTTACAGTTACCTCATTTATTCCCCTCTGGGCATAATATTTCTTGCCTTATTTCAAAACTTATGGAGATTGAGTGAATGATTGTCTTATTCTAAATGTTTGGTGTACTTTCCTTCACTGATGCAACAAGGACAGTAACAAAATATGCAATAAAAACTGTGAACTCCTTGGAAGAGAGTTTGTACAAAGCCTTGACAAAGTTCATCCCCCAGAAGCCTGATAACTAGTAAGTGCTGTTTTCTAGATTGGGTTAAATTTATTGTGTTTTGTTTATCTTGACAAAGGTGAGCCAGTCCTGTGTCTGAGTCTGACCTCCAAAAACAGCTTAGTTCTGTAAGCCCCACTTGGCAACGAGCTTTGGGTTTCAAGCTTCCTTTCCAAAACAATGGGGAAATTCCTGCTCCTCTATCTTTATTGGTCTCTCCCTTCATAGATTATAAACTCCTTGAGGGTTGGACTTATTCTTTCTGTTTGTGTCCCCAGTGTCTGGTACTCTGCCTGCCATAACAAGTGCTTAATAAGTGATTATTGATTGATTACTGCTCACAAGGTCTCTTGTCAGCATCACATCAGGTATATGTTCAGTGGTATGTCAGGTTCTGTTTTTATTCTTTGGGATGATTCAAGCTCTTAGGACAAACATAATGTGGCATATGTATACCTGGCTTTTTTCCTGAACATCTGAGTACCCCTTGGAGTTTGTATAAATCAAATAAAATTTTAAATGCTTCAGTATTTGAAAAAAAATCTGTGTAGATTTTGAAAAAGTGAAGTATTCTTTTTAGAAGCTTAATCATCAAGATTCATTATTTCTGCTATATGACTTTGTATCTGGGTATGCCAGGTTTTCAGAAAGTGAGGCACCCCTCTTTTTCCTAACTCATATTTTGAGGCAAGTTGTCTTTGTTCCTCTCTCTGTCTCTGTGTCTCTGTCTCTCCATGAAGGACCAGGACAAAGTCATGATGGTTTATTTTTCAAAGCTTGTTAGCTTTCATCCTAAGATGTTGCAGATGACTCCTTTTCCTTTGGTCATGTTTCTTTTTTTTTATTTTTCTCTACAAGGCTATCTCTTAAGATTGGTAGGATTGAGATTTTCCTTTTGGGGTTGTACACTCCTGTAGGATGATTTTGGTGTGCAGCTCAGTTGTTTGTAATTACTTTCAAGACATATTTAACAAAACTAGGAACTCTTCCTTTTATGGCTGTGTTCAGAATAAAAAGACATTAATATGGAATTATGAGAATGGGATTGGATAAAAAGGATGAGACTCTGTTGCCCTCTTTGTGACCTTAAGCCAATAACCCCTTTGTTCCTCACTTTTTCCATCTGTAAAACAGGGGAATTGACCCCTGGCATTGACAATATCATTTTCTAATTTTTTTTTTTCCCTGTCAGAATTTACCCTCTTCAGTTTCTCAAAGTTTGGGTTGTAATATCATGTCGCCAGGAAGGGTTGTTGCAGGATCATTATTGGGAAATACGGAGATTGGAGTTTTGGGCAATAAGGTCTGAAAACGTTCATAAATATAACCACATTCCCTTAGAATCAGTAGCCTACCAAAGGCTTCCCTTTATCCTTTCCCAATTTTTCCAGAAATCAGGTCAAAAAAGGTAGATATTTTCTTGGAGAATTTAGAAGAGTGATGGGGAAGTTGGAAGAGAGTCAAATCAATTCATGCAACTAAACAATTGGAAGTAAGGTAGGATGAGGAGAAACTCTCCTTGTCATTTAGTGATGCTGTATCTCCGACTTTACCTGTGTAGTATATTTGGGCCCTTTCCCCATCCCTCTCCTGAAATGTAAATACAGATTAATTTGGTGGAATTTGCTTTGAGACTGGTTGTTATGAAGGCCCTCTGTGGAGTCACATAGTCTTACACATAGTAGGTGGTTAGTTACTGAAAACAATAGGAGGATCCAAGATACAATTCAGTAGACTTATTTGCTGACCTAGAGCTCTAGTCTATTTTTTCAGGAATATTGAGAGATGCTTGTGCATACAATTTTCCTGACTAGAATGCAAAATTTAGAGACAAAGGGAAATTGATAGCCTGTTTCATTCTCTCTATTTCGGGGTAGGTTCACTAGGGAAGGTAAAAGCTCTTTCTTATGATCTGACACATCCGGGCTGCCATTCTGTCTCTCTCTCCCTCCCTCTCCCTCTCCCTCTCCCCCTCCTTCTCCCTCTCTCCCTCTCCCTCTCTCCCTCACCCTCTCCCTCCCATGTTTTAAAATGTAAAGCTTAAGCACATGTGTATCCACCATGACAAGCTGTCTGGTATTGGCCTTTGGCATGCTGGTCATCCTGCTGCCTGTCAAAGTTCAGTTCTCCCCTTCTCTCCTTACCTTTATGTATGTCCTGAGCTTAACCACTTCACCTCACTGTGCACAGTGACAGAGATGAGGTCCCTGTGGTTGGACCAGTTTTCTTGACCTTTGGGCTCCAGGACAGAATTCCAATAATAGAGTAATAACTGTGACACCCAAATTGTTGAGCCCGTGAAGCTAACCTTTCCTTCTCCACCCACTCATGGCCTTTCTTGTTCAGCAGTCTCTCAAGTTAAGACGGAATCAAAATAATTTTTCAGGGTATCTCTTTTTGGTTGTTGTTTTAAATTTTCCACTGGGACTCTCATGGTAGAGGCAAATGAGCATTCTGCACAGCTAAGTACCTTGAGATCCAAAAGCCTTTCCATCCTAGAAAGAAAGAGGAGGCAATGCTTCCACTAATTCTGAATTTACACTTATAAAAGAAAGATTGAGCAGCAACTGTTGGAAACCTTACAGTGGAAGCTTGCCGCCTGTTTAATATGTAATGTGATACCTTGTCTCACAATGATGAGGTGACAGATGGCTTTGGCTCCATAAAACAGAATTACCTTTTGTGTGTCTCTTGCACCACGGAGCTCAATACAGTAGCGGTCCCTAATATGCTGATTAGTTGGGTGTGCTACAGATGTTCTAGAAGTCCTGGAACAGCTTCAGAAGTCTCATTGTTTTCCCTTCATGTCTTGTCCTTCTCTAGTTCTGGATGGGGGATGGGGGCGGTGCACAGAATATCTTCAACACAGGTGATTCTCTTGATATCCTTTGGATTGTTTTATGGACGTGTTGTATAAATTGGGGGTGGGAGGGATAGGACAGATGCCTGCAATAGAAAAAAAGAACAGGTTAGAGAGGAAAGAATAATTTTCTCCAAACATATTTATAATCTGAACCTTTAGGCAGAATTAAAGCTAAGCTTTCTTGCATTTTTAGCTGTAACTTCCTAACCTCTTTTGTGTCTGAGCCAAGGGGCAGGAAAATACTAATATATGTATAACTTCAGCCGGCCTCTCTTGCCAATAAATGGTTTCTGCACAGGCCTATAACCTTTCTTCTTCATTCTTTTTCAGTGCTGGTGGGAAAAAAAGCAGAGTTCAAGTTGCTATGTTGAGTTGCCAGCCCTGGACGGCATTTTATTTCTTACTAATTTGGAAGGTGGAGGGAGAAGCTACTGGACTTGGCAGTCATTACTGATTACAGGGTGCTGTTTTCTGTTTGTTTTCTTCTGGGTTTGGAGTGTGCATGTTGTAAAGGATTGACTTGAGCTTTGTGGTATGGGGTCAGTGGAACTGTATCAGCATCCCTGTTACAAAGATAGCCTCTCCTGTTTGTCCTTGGCTTGAATGGGCCTGTCGTCCGAGCACCAGTTGGACCCAGAGAGGCCTCCAGGATGGTTGTACTGCACGCAGCACATGTTTCTTTATTGAGAGGTAAAATGGAAGTGCTTCAATTTGGTCAATATTAGTGCAAGAGAGAAAAATGGGATTTTCTTCTCTTTCCTCCAAAAGAAGTAAAGTTGGGGCACCATTAAAATGCATGTTGGGATTTTGAAAAAGGAAGTCTCTTATCTTATCTTAGTCTCTTTCCTTGAATCAGGCTGAAAACAATTGGAACAGAAGGACATCTGCCCTGCCTGTTAGCCCCCAAAGCATTATCTCAGTGCTCAGATCATGTTATAATTACGTCTGTTTTGTGCAGTGGCATTAGTCGTCGTCGCATTGGCCAGCTGTTGGCAAGGACCATGTGCTCCTGGTTGGATGGCTTGTGTGAAAATACCCGAGCTAAATCTGAGTCATGTTCAGGAGACTAGAGACATAAGGAACTCCTAGTCAAGTGTGTAGGATGCTTGCCCAGGGATAAAACTGATTTTTTTCTATAGCATAGCAGTATGGGGGATTTTATTGAATGATGATTCATTAATTAATACAATTTATTAATTCTTTTGCCAGTAATGATATTAGCAGTCCTCTTTCTTTTTAATGGAAGATGATTCATCGATCAATAAAATTGGTTAATTCTTTCCCTTGTAAACCCTCATTTCATCCAGGGTATGTAAAGGTAGAGTTTGGAGAAAAATGTCAGTCTATATCGTGTCTTAAATTTGTGATAATCTACATGTTCCCCAAGTGGCATATAGGACATTCTCCTTTTAGGCTCCAGTTTTCTTACCTGTGAAGTGAATGGGTTAGAATGTTAAGGCCCCTTAAAGAGCTTGGAACAGTGGTTGGATTCAAAGCAATCTGGATTCTAATCCCACTCCAGATGTTATGAGGTGTGTCCCAAGACAGACTCTTGTTTCCTTATCCATTCAATAGGGAAAAGAATATCCCCTACCTAACAGGGTTGTTATGGGATTCAGATGATATAATGCATGCAAAGCGCTTTGTAGAACCTAAAAGCGTTATATTATGTAGTCAGTTGCTATTAATGTTGTATATTAGATTCACTTCAGCCAGCATCTGTTTAGCAACTGCTATATTTAAAAATGTTTCATTTTGTTTATAAAAAAATATTAAGTTGAAACTTGCCTTCTCTAACATTCACCCACTGATGACTATTTTTCCTTCTAGGTGATGACTGCCTTGAAATATTGAAAAAAATACTGGAAAAAAAAAGATTCCCCATAGATTCATAAATTTCTCTTACCTAATATTTTTATGTAACATGGTTACAAGATCGTATCTTTTTGGTTATTTTCTATGGGACTCCCCCTAGATACTTACTTTTTCTCCTAATACATGACATACAGTGGAGTTTTGCATATATAGTTGCAATCAATTGAGATGTTGGTTGATTTTTTTCTTTGAGTTGTTCCATTCCCCCTTCCCACGGGGGCCTCCCACCCTTTCTTTTCAGCCCGTTATTATAAGGGAGGGCTTGCTGGGGAGAGAGTGGAGAAAAATATGTTCAGAAGTAAAAGTGTTTTAAAAACAAAAAACTTACAAAAATGTTCTTAAAAATGTGGCAAGTACTGTTTTTACACAGAGGACAATGGTAATATTACTTTCCTTCATTTAGGAATGGCACTTTTCATCATTGTAGCCTTATTATGCTAGATTTTTAAGCAGATACATCACATTATTGGCTTATTCTCAATTTACAGTAATCTAACCCTTTAGTCTCTTCACATACAAGCTATTATTAAGTCAGGTGTTCTCTGTCCTACTTGTGCAATTAGGTTTTTTTTAAAGCCCAAATTCAGGATTTTCCCCGTTTCTTTATTAGCTTTCCTTATCTGTCTGAAAGTCCTAGTCTCTCTGGGCCTTTTTGTCATCCATTAAATTATCTATCTTGCTCAGCTTTGTCATTTCAAAACTTAAGGAGCCTACCTTTTATATCATTTAAGTCATTATAAAATTGTTGAATTGGAAAGGACTAATTATAGGGCTTTGCTGTGTGTGTGTGTGTGTGAGTGTGATCTCCTTCATGTTCACAGGATATGGTAAAAAAACATTTTTTTTTATTGAAAAAAGGAAGTTAAGCTTCACTTGGCAAAATAGACTTTTATTGAATCTACGATGTTTCTTAGAGACCTATTTTTAAAATTAATAGATTTAATACATCTACTTTTTTATTTGAGAGATTTTACAATAAAATATATAAAATCGAAAACGTAATCCCTTGAAAACTTATTGGACAGCCCAATATTCTGCATCTATTTTCACATTTTTTGAATTTTTCCCTTTTGTCGATTTTTGGAGTTCAATTTTTCACGTAGTTGTTTAGGAATCATTCTTTCATCTGTTCTGTAATTTTAATGTCAAAATATTGATCTCACTTGTCCTATAATTTCTGTAGTTTTCCTCAAGAGAGATTAGAGAGAAGAAAGGAGGAGGGAAAAAATGGTTCAGGGATGAAGAACAGTCAGCAAAAATAATAGAAAAGTGGACATTGAATGGATGGTAATATGAAGGAAGTACATGTCTTTTCTCTGTAGTTGTGAAACTAGAGAGCAACACACATACACATACATACACAACACACACATACACACACACTTCATAGCTAAGTAAAACATTTATAAATTTGGAGAGGTTTAATTAGTGTATTTGTAGGGGTTGGGAAAAGAAAGTACCATTGACTTTCTGATGAGAGTAAAGAACAGGTGTTTTGAATAGGCCACGGGAGAGGTGGAAGTATAGGAAAATATAGTCAGGATGACCAGTTTCAGAGTTGGAGATCTTAGGGATAAGTGGTTTTGAGTGATGGTAGAGAGTGTGACCTAGAGTACAAAGTAGAAATCACATATTAGTAGTCAGTAAGAGAAGGAAATATGTGTTGCTGCACAGTATCAAGGATCTATTGAATTTTCAAATTACCAAGGACATTTTCAGAAGGGGACAATAGGTAGACAGTAAGCCATGTGCTGAAGTCATTGAGGATAGTGGAAAATGTCTTGGATTTCATGAGATGATTGAATGTAATAGAATGATGGTATAGGAAGTTGCAGTAGCATGCCCCCTGTGTATCACAGGCAAATGTGGTGTTTTGTGATAGAGAATATGTATTGGAGAGAGTGTCTAGAGGTAGAATATCTTGTGAAAGGCAGATTTCAGTGAATTGGAGGGGAAGTTAAATTTTTGAGCAGGAAGGAGAGTTGATTAACCCTTTAAAGAGCATGCGTATAGAAGAGCAGAGGAGAATGGGTACTAGAGAGAGAGATTATGAACCCAAATTAAGATATGGAAAAAGTATTTGTCCTATATAATGGTGGTTGTTTGAAAGAGATTGGGGAGGGGACTTAGAAACTGAGAAACATTGAGAAAAGAGTAGGTGAAATTCTTTAGGGGGATTCAGTTTCTAGGAGACTCTGTAGAAGTAATAGGACCAGCCCTGCCTCATGGGATCAGAGGCTGAGTGATAATGGGAATAATTCATGGGTGGAAAGGAAGGGAAGCCAAGGAGGCAACATTATTTTCCCCTTCAATATTTATCTATAATCTACACATTATTTAAAGAACTAATAGGGGAAGCACCAAGAGAAATATCCCATTTTATTATGAAGAAGCAATCCAGCCTTTTAGAATAAAAGCCTCTCTTAGAATTGCCTTTAAGCCTATGACAAGTTTCCATGTTGTTAGTGATGGGAAATACTTGTTCTTTAAGCAGAGTTTTGACTTTTGGAAATGGCCCAAAAGTCACTGAAAGCTGAATCTAGGGAATGTACTATCAAGCTGGGCAATACTCTATTTTGTTAGAGCTATGTTGTGGTTTAACTTTCGTGGGGTCATTGATAAGTTCCAGATTAGTCCTTAAATAGAATTCCCCCAAATAATTTTGAGTTATGGGTGGCAGCATCATTTTCCAAGGAGACCACAAGAAGGACTTGGTGCAGTAGAAAGAGCTCCAGATGAGGAGTCCAAGGGCCTGGTATCAAATTCTGGCTCTTCCACCTGCTTCTTTGTGGAATGTTGGGCGTGTCTCTCTGTAGCTCTTTTTTTTTCTTTTGTGAAATCAGGGTTTTTTATGTAAGGTCCTTTCCAGTCTAAACTTGTAGTGGTGTTCATATTTCATAATTATACCTCATTATCACTTTTTTGTCATCTTCTGGACTATTGGATGATTAATGGATGTTTTTGAAGTGTAGGTAGTTTTCCAGACACTTGGAGAATTTGTCCTGTCAGTTTGTTAGATTTTTTTTCTTCTTATTGAATTACTTTCTCATTTCAGATTTATTTCTTTGTTGTCCTTCACATGTCAACAGAGGACTGAATCCCAGTTTTCTCATGCCTCTGAATTAAAGAATTGTTCATTCCACCTTGAAGCTTCTGCTTGTCCAAATTCTGGGTCTTCTTCCAGGCTGCGGCATCCCATCGGCATCCCAGCGTGCTGCTCTCCTGTGTTCATTTTAACCTTGTGATATTCCCTTTTCTCACCTGTAGGGCTCCTCGCTAATGGCCAATCTAAGGGATTAGGACCAGCATCAGAACAGTCAGAGAATGAGAAGGACGACGCATCACAAGTGTCCTCAACTAGCAACGATGTTAGTTCTTCAGATTTTGAAGAAGGGCCATCAAGGAAAAGGTCAGTGTGCGTGAGAAAATTGATTACCCTATTAATATGCCATAATCACATGCCACATCGGTGGGAGCAGGATAAGATGGGGATCATGTTTTGTTATTTTTATGTGGAATTAGAGGCAATGTCTAGTACAGAGTTTGTTGAAGTGTTGGGTATTTTAGTGACAGGATTCTGGACTTTCAGCAGTTGAATTAGTTTAATTTCCATTAAATGAGAAAGCAAAGATTGGCCCACATCGTTGTTTGAAAGAAAAATGGGTTGTATTCTGTTTTTCTAACCTTACAGCAAAATATCAGCTATGAAGGGTGTTCTTAAAATAAGGTTGAAAATAGCAGTTAACTCTGAAAAGAGATAGTGAATTGACGGTTTAAGGTTTCACAGAACCAGGTATTGATAGCAATAGTGATTCTCTTCCTCAACTGTCTTCTTTTATAACATATTTTAACATCTTCCTTATCTTTTTACATCCAAAGCTCATTCACTTTCATTTCTTTGTCTTCCACAGACTTGTTTAAAGTTGAATTTTCTCTCTTGACCTTTTACCTACTTGGTTTTTCTTCTTGCCTTTTTACACACTTAGCTTTACTTTTTTTGTATGACCTCTGGTAGGAAACTTTTCTCAGACTATGTTCAGTTTAAATACTTGCAAGGGCAAAGAACTCCCTTCCCCTCTGGCCTTCTTCCCTTCCTCCAGATGCAAGGGTACTTATATAGGAAACTCTGTTAAAGTAAACTGTTGGCAAAGAATTGAGTGTGTTGGAAGGAAACGACTAGCTTGGCCACATGCACATATAGTGAGAAACAACTCCCGTCATCTTCTAGAATTTGAGATTTACTGTCAACACCTAATCTCATTTGTTTATAATGCTTACTTTGGAGGGAGGGGGTTCTATCCAGAGAAGAACTCTTGGCAGAGTGTTTGTGAAGAGCCTAAAGATAAAGTGAGATCCATTTCTAAAAGTTGATGCTTTTATTCAGAAGTAATTTCTCTTTACATACTGGCTGTCTCAGAATGTGAAACTAGTGACTTGGGCTGTCACTCTGTGGGCCCCTTATGACGATGGAAGATTTTGATCTAATGCTCTTAATTTAGAGAAAGTCAACTGATTGGCAGTTAGAGATCTTAGCTTTTGAGGTTATGTCAGTGCTACTTAAATTTTATTTCTTTGTAACACTTAATAGATTTGTATTTTTTGTGTAAATGTTATTTATACAAACAGCTCCCCTTCAGCCTTAATAAGCTCCTTGGGAATAGTTACTGTTTGATTTTTGTCTTTGTATTTCTAGCACCCAACATAGTACCTAGCACACAGTTCATGGTTAATGTATGTGTATTGAATGATTGGTATTTTACTGTTGAGTAAATTTTGTGAAAGTGTCAAGCATTATCTTTAAATTTAAAAATTTTATTAAATTTATTAAATTTAAATTAAATTTAAAAATTTTTTTTTATCAGTAGATATCTTCTTTTTCTTTCTACCTTTTGCAGTGCCCCCCTCCAACCCCCCCCTCCCCCAAGAAACCAAAACCCTTGTAATTAACATTTATAATCAAACAAAATTAATTTGTCCTTTGGCCATGTTTAAGATAAAAAGATTAAAATACCCTTGCATTCTTGATGGTATGACCTCCCTGTCAGTAAGTAGGTAACCTGTTTCATTAGGAGTTGCTTGAAATCATATTTGGTCATTTTTTTCCTTTAGTTCCCAAGTCTTTGCAGTATTGTTGTGCTAGAAGTTATTGTCCCAGTTCTGTCTGTTTTGCTCTACATCAATTCATACAAGTCTTCTCGTTTTCTTTGAAGCTAATTCATTATTTTTCAAGCCATGATAGTATTTAATCAAATTCAAATTGCGCATAGCTCATTCTGCCATTCTCCGATGGATAGATGCTCCCTCAGGTTCCATTTTTTGCCATTCATTGCAAGTATTTTTGTATTTTTCCTTCTTTCCCTTATCTCTTTGGGTGTATAGTAGTATAGTAGTACTAGTATCCTTGGGTGAAAGAGTATGGTCCATTTAGTAACTTGGGGCATATGCTTTCCAAATTGATTTCTGGAATGACCAGACCAGTTACAACTCCACCAACAGTAGATTACTTGTTTTCCCACAGTCCCCCAAGCATTTTTCATTTTTATTTTTGTCAGCTTGGCCAATCTGGCTAATGTTGAGGTCAAATTTTAGAGCTGTTTTAGCTTTCACTTCTCTAGAGCAATAAAAAACATATGGCCATTGATAGCTTGGATATATCTAACTCAGAAAACTGTTTATTTATAATTCTTGAGCATTTATCAAGTGTGGGATGAGTCTTATTCTTGTAAATTTGGAACTGTTTTCTGAAAAGAGACCTTTATCAGAGAAAGTACCGCTTCCTCCCTTCCTTCTACCACTTCCCCGTTTACCTGCTCTTCTAGTTATAGATGGATTGGTTTTAATTTAATTAAAAACATTTTAATTTTATGTACTCAAAATGATCCATTTTCCCTTCTGAGATACTCTGCTTACAGACTCTTTCCTTATTCATA